>ONZH01002981.1:0-13788 GCA_900303285.1 Rhinella marina
TATAACTGAGAAATAATACGTATTTTATAGACTGACGCTGCTGTACAGCACACTACAGAATTGTTCACTGGACTGTAGTATATAAATGAGAAAATATGTAGTCTTTAAATGGCGGCTATTTTACCACAAACCACTCCATTTTTCACTGGACTGTAGTACATATAACTGAGTGAAAATACGTATTTTATAGACTGACGCTGCTGTACAACACACTAAATAATTGTTCACTGGACTGTAGTATATATAACTGGGAGAAAAAACATATTTTCTAGACTGATGCTACTGTACAGCACACTACAGACTTGTTCACTACAATGTAATATATATAACTGAGAGAAAAAACATATTCCCTAGACTGCACTACAGATCCCAGCAAGCCAAGGTACAGCAGCAGCAGCAAAAATGAGTACTGAGAGGACTTTGGGCAATTTCTTTGGGGTCTATGTGGACCACGTGCTGTCCCTTCTGCCACCAGTCGCTGTGCACAGTGTGCAGCCAAGATGGCAGTAGCTGCACTACAAGTCCCAGCCAGCATCCAGGAGGAGACCAAAAAAAAAAAGGTGCTTGTAGCCCTTAGAAGGGCTGTTGGGTTCTTTGAGAATGATTCCTGCCTAACCAACATCTAAATTGAGGCCCTAACACTCTCCCTGACAGACAGCAGCTCTATCCCTAATCTCATGCAGGCGGCGTCTGACGCGAGCAGCGTGGGACCAGATTCTTATATTCCCAGGTCATCTGATCTGGCCAGCCAATACCTGCTATCGACTTGTAGGTGCCCCACGTGATGCTAGGAGGTATCAAAGACTCTCCTGCATGTTGATTGGCTGAAAAAAGGCGGCTAACATTCAGGAAGAGGAAGTTGCCATTTCCTCGAGGATCGCGATATGCTCGTCCGAGTATCGAGCATATGCGAATACCCTAATGCTCGAACGAGCACCAAGCTCGGACGAGCATGTTCGCTCATCTCTAATAATTAGTTCTTTTTAACCCTTTTGAACATCCAATTAGGATATCCTCATTATTGTAATCTAGTTTTTATTATCTGAGCTTCTTTTCCAAAAATTTCTTCATTAGTACTGTTTCTTTTGGCTCTAATGATTTCTATTACAGTTATACTGTAGCTTGTATAGTATGTTTCGGATGATTGGTTTTGGCATGTAACAAGGTATTACCTTCAGTAGATTTTCTGTATGTAGAGGACATAATATATTGATTATTTTTACCCATCAGACATAGATCTAAAAATGTTATAGACTGAAAATCATGATGCGATGTGAATTGCAAATTATATTGATTATCATTCAAATAGGAGACAAAAGATGGTATGGCAGACACATCTCCCTGCCATATAAATAGCAGATCATTAATGTATCTGCCATACCATCTTATGCACTCCCTGAAAGGGTTAACTTCATGAAAAACATACTGCCACTCCCAATAAGCCATTACTAAATTTCCAAGAGATGGGGAGTATTTGGCTCCCATAGAAACTCCTCTAATTTGTTCATAATATTTATTGTCAAATGAAAAATAATTGCTTTCCATTAAATTTACATCTAACATGAAATTTCTCAAATCAGAAGTGTATTCACTATATTGTGATAAATGAAAGCTCAAAGCTTCCAAAACTACATTCTGAAGAATTGATGGCTGTAAAGCAACCACATCGCATGTGAGTCAACAATCATTTTGATTCCATATTTTTTCATGCATGTATTGTAATACCTCTCTGGAATCTCTCAAATACCCTGGTATCCTGCATACTAATGGTTGCACTAAATGATGCAGCCATGATCCCAACTTCTCACTGAGTGAACTAACTCCTGAAACAATAAGGCTACATGCACACGACCGTGCCATGTTCTGCGGTCCGCAAATTGCGGATCCGAAAAACACAGATGCCGCCCGTGTGCGTTCCGCAATTTGCGGAACAGAACGGGCCATCTATTACAGAAATGCCTATTCTTGTCCGCAAAACGGACAAGAATAGGACATGTTCTATTTTTTTTGCTGGGCCACGGAACGGACAACGGATGCGGACAGCACACAGAGTGCTGTCCGCATCTTTTTTTGCGGTCCCATTGAAGTGAATGGGGCCGCATCCGATCCGCAAAATATTCGGCTCGGATGCGGACCCAAACAACGGTCGTGTGCATGAGACCTAAGTCTAAGAGGTGGGGGTGTAATGGTTGGATAAAAATGGTTGAATCATTTTTAATGACAGCATACACTCACCGGCCACTTTATTAGGTACACCTGTCCAACTGCTCGTTAACACTTAATTTGTAATCAGCCAATCACATGGCGGCAACTCAGTGCATTTAGGCATGTAGACATGGTCAAGACAATCTCCTGCAGTTCAAACCGAGCATCAGTATGGGGAAGAAAGGTGATTTGAGTGCCTTTGAACGTGGCATGGTTGTTGGTGCCAGAAGGGCTGGTCTGAGTATTTCAGAAACTGCTGATCTACTGGGATTTTCACGCACAACCATCTCTAGGGTTTACAGAGAATGGTCCGAAAAAGAAAAAACATCCAGTGAGCGGCAGTTCTGTGGGCGGAAATGCCTTGTTGATGCCAGAGGTCAGAGGAGAATGGGCAGACTGGTTCGAGCTGATAGAAAGGCAACAGTGACTCAAATTGCCACCCGTTACAACCAAGGTAGGCAGAAGAGCATCTCTGAACGCACAGTACGGCGAACTTTGAGGCAGATGGGCTACAGCAGCAGAAGACCACACCGGGTGCCACTCCTTTCAGCTAAGAACAGGAAACTGAGGCTACAATTTGCACAAGCTCATCGAAATTGGACAGTAGAAGATTGGAAAAACGTTGCCTGGTCTGATGAGTCTCGATTTCTGCTGCGACATTCGGATGGTAGGGTGAGAATTTGGCGTCAACAACATGAAAGCATGGATCCATCCTGCCTTGTATCAACGGTTCAAGCTGGTGGTGGTGGTGTCATGGTGTGGGGAATATTTTCTTGGCACTCTTTGGGCCCCTTGGTACCAATTGAGCATCGTTGCAACGCCACAGCCTACCTGAGTATTGTTGCTGACCATGTCCATCCCTTTATGACCACAATGTACCCAACATCTGATGGCTACTTTCAGCAGGATAATGCGCCATGTCATAAAGCTGGAATCATCTCAGACTGGTTTCTTGAACATGACAATGAGTTCACTGTACTCAAATGGCCTCCACAGTCACCAGATCTCAATCCAATAGAGCATCTTTGGGATGTGGTGGAACGGGAGATTCGCATCATGGATGTGCAGCCGACAAATCTGCGGCAACTGTGTGATGCCATCATGTAAATATGGACCAAAATCTCTGAGGAATGCTTCCAGCACCTTGTTGAATCTATGCCACGAAGAATTGAGGCAGTTCTGAAGGCAAAAAGGGGTCCAACCCGTTACTAGCATGGTGTACCTAATAAAGTGGCCGGTGAGTGTATATCTCAGTGTTATTTAGCATATTATGCATCTGCAATTTATAGGTGTCTGTGTCCATGACAACCACACACCCTCCTTTGTCAGCCATTTTAATAATAATATCTGCATTGTTTTGTAGTTGTGTGCATATCAGAAGTAAGGTTGACACGGGCATTAGATATATCAACTGAAACATCATCTTCATCTGAAAAAAATGTCATTTAACTGTGAGATCTCTATCACACTTATTTATATCTTTAAGTGTTCCAAATAAATTAAAAGAATTTGTGGGTGCAAAATTAAGACCCAAACCAAGTACTTGTATTTTTGCTTTAGTTAACTCCTTGGATGTTAAATTGACTACTTGCAATGCAGGGAGATCGTCTATTTCTTCATTTGTTGACGTGTCATCATTCTTTGTTTTATTTCTGTGTTTTCTCCCTGCCCTTCTGCGTTTTTTGTTTCGGAAAAAAAGTGTTTTGGTTGTTTCGCTCTCTTAACCACTTCCCATCCGCCCGTTGACATCCGGGAAGTGGTTGTATATCTCTGAATGGACGTTTTTGAATGTCTATTCAGAGACAGAAGCTGCACGCTAATCGTGCAGCTTCTGTGCCAGGGGCCCACTGTCAGTGACAGCAGGGTACCCCATACAGAAGGCAGGGACCATTCCTGGGTGTCCCTGCCTTCTTGATCGCTGTGACCGCTGGGGCCGGGGGGGAGCAGGAGCTGTCGGGCTTTCATAGACCACAATCAGCCCTGCAGTGAGGCTGTACAGCGATGTATACCGCTGTACAGCCTCCATGGGGGGTGTATTTCACCTGTCACTGGGGCTACTATGTTAGCCCCAGTTACGGGAGAAATCAATAGTGAAAAAAAAGTGAAGTTAAATGTCCCCCAGAGGTCTTGTATGACCTTATGGGGGACACAATCTGTAAAATAAAAAATAAAAAAGTAAACAGTATTATAAAGTTTCACATACGTCAAATACATAATTTAAAAAATAAAAATAAATAAATAAAATAGGCATATTTGGTATCACCGTGTCCGTATCAACGACCGGCTCTATAAAAATATCACATGATCCACCCCATCAGATGAATGCCGTAAAAAATAAAATATCTAACCTTACGCCAAAACTGATTTTTTTAGTTACCTCACCTACCGAAAAACATAATATCAATCAATCAAAAAGTCGTATTTACCCCAAAATAGTAGCAATAAAAATGTAAAAATATGGCTCTAAAAAAACTGCAACCCTAAAACATTAATTTTTTTTTTTAAATGCTCTTATTGTGTAAAACGTAAAAAAATAGACATATTTGGTATTGCTGCATCCGTAACAACTGGCTCTACAAAAATATCACATGATCTACCCCATCAAGTGAACAGTGAAAAAAAAACAAATAAAAATTATGCCAAAATAGCATTTTTTTAGTCACCTCACCTCCCAAAAACATAGTATCAATCAATCAAAAAGTCATATGTACCCCAAAATGGTAGCAATAAAAACATCACCTCATCCCATAAAAAATGAGCCCCCATACAAGACCATAGCCAGAAAAATTTTAAAAATATGGCTTAGCTTTCTTAGCTTAGAAAATTGCAACACAAAATCATGATTTTTTTTCTAAAAATGGTCTTATTGTGTAAAACGTAAAAAAATAAAATAAACTAGACATTTATGGTATTGTTGCATCCATAACAACCGGATCTTTAAAAATATCACATGATCTACCCCATCAAGTGAATGGTGTAAAAAAAAATATAGAAAAATGACACCAAACATCTTTTTTTTGTGACTTCACCTCCCAAAAAATGAGATAAAAAGCGACCTGAAAGCCAAATGTACCCCAAAATGGAGCCAATAAAAAGCACAGCTTGTTCCACAAAAAATAAGCCCTCACACAAGCTCAGTCAACAATAAAATTTAAAAGTTATTCGCTCTTAAAACCATGACAGAAAATTCCATGTTAGAAAATCCAGATGCTGCTCGTTCCCTTCTGAGCCCTGGCGTATCCCCCAAATAACAGTTTACGACCACAATTGAGGTACTACTGTACTAAGGAGAAAATGGGTAGCAAATTGTGTTGGACATTCTCCTGTTATCTTTTATCTTTTGTGAAAAAGAACGTTTTGGCCTAACGCACCATTTTCTTGCAAAAAAAATAAATAAATTCATTTTCACAGCTAAGTATTATAAATTCTATGAAACGCCTGTTGGGTCAAGTGCTCGCTACACCCCTTAAAAATTACCTGGGTGGTGTAGTTCACAAAATGTGGTCGCTTTTTGGGGGTTTTTACTGTGGGGGTGCCTCAGGGTTTCTTCAAATGCAACATGGCGCCCAAAAACCATTCCAACAAAATCTGCCCTCCAAAAATCATATGGCGTTCCGTGACTTCTGTGCCCTTCTGTGTGCCCATACAGTGGTATAGGACCACATGTGGGGTGTTTCTGCGAACTGCAGAATCAGGGTAATACATATTGAGGTTTGTTTTGTTGTTAACCCTTGATGTGTTACAGGAAAAAAATTGATTAAAATGGAAAATCTGAAAAAAAAGTGAAATTCTGAAATTTCACATCTATATTGCTTTAACTCCTGTGGAATACTTAAAGGGTTAACAACATTTCTAAAACCAGTTTTGAATAGTTTGAGGGGTGTAGTTTCTAAAATGGGCTCAATTATGGGTGGTTTGTATTATGTCAGCTCCTCAAAGTGACTTCAGAACTGAACTGGTCCTTAAAAAGTTATTTTGGAAATTTTCTTGAAAATTTCAAAAATTGCTTCTAAAATTCTAAACCTTCTCACTTGCTAGAAAAATAAAATTACACTACCAAAATTATGCCAACATAAGGTAGACATATGGGGAATGTTAATTAATGAATCTTTTATGAAGCATCACTATCTGTCCTAAAGGCAGAAAGATTCAAATTTTCGTTAATTTTTGGATTTTTTTTATAAATAAAGGTGAAACATATTGACTCAAATTTACCATTAACATGAAGTACAAGGTGTCACGAGAAAACAATCTCTGAATGGCCTGGATAAGTAAAAGCGTTCCAAAGTTTTTACTACATGAATTGACCCATGTCAGATTTGCAAAATTAGGCCTGGTCAGGAAAGGGTTAAATGGCCCGGACTGGAAGTGGTTAAAGTCTAATCTAATTATTTTTCTTCATTTGTGTTATATGATCCTCCAATGCAGTTACTTGTTGATGCTGTTCCAAATCCAATCTTATTTTAGCAATATCAGTTTGTAAGCCCTCTGTTTTAATTTTGTCATTTTGCACTATTAGTTCCATAAATTTGATGGAGCAATCAAATAAAATATTATTTCATGCTGTTACGAATTCTGTGGAATACACGGTGGTGGGAATTTTCTTTATGCCTAATCCACATGGGATCATATTTTTAGATAAATATGTTTCCAATGTAGACAGGTCCCAGGAAATTTGTGTTTCCTCAAGCATGCTTTTCTCCAATTTAAGGAACAAACTGTACATAATCATTTGAGGCTGAGGGCTAGTGCTTGAGTTGTCAAAAACAAATAAAAATTTGTCTTGTCTTGACAAATTGCTGCTGGTTACTTGTTCCGCCATATTAAAACAATAACTGTGTGCGTAAATAAATTCATATGACTATTTTCATCCACCGGTGCATGGACTAAACAAGAAATACCTGAGCATAGTAGACAAAGTCCAGCTCTCAGCTGGGGCATATGCTCAGATTTAGGGCCATTTCACACGACTGTATGCCCTCTGAGACATACGGTCCGTGAGCGGGCCATATGTCCCCGAGTGGCATTGATCGTGCACACGGGAGCGCACAGCATCATTGATTACAATGATGCTTTGCACGATGGGCTGCCCGCGGGACTATTGTCCCGCACTCATAAAATCATATGAGTGCGGGACAATAGTCCTGCGGGCAGCCCATCGTGCAAAGCATCATTGTAATCAATGATGCTGTGCGCTCCCGTGCGCACGATCGATGCCGCCCCGGGACATATGGCATGCTCACAGACCGTATGTCTCAGAGGGCATACGGTCGTGTATTAAAGGGCCCTTAAATAGAGAAAAAGAGAAATTTCAGTCAGCACATCCCAGAGCGCAGGTGCTGGTTGCTATGGCTAAATATATGTCAAAGGAAAATACATACAATGCAACCGCACACCGCTAACCAGATAAAGCACAAAATGCCATACTGATATAGAGTACTCTGAAGCTCATGCTATGCTTGTTTAATAAATTAGAGATTCTTGGCAAATATATTTTGTACAAAATTATCTGAGCCCATTCACCGAATCGTCAAGGTGATCTCTGCAGAATGGGAACCTAACACTATTTCCTACCTGTTATGTGCCAGACTTGGCTTCCAAATAATCAGGGGGTGTTTGTTCCACATGCATGCTGTATCCACTCTGCCTTTTGCCATTTCTGGTGCATCAAAGGCCTCCCCTAGTTCAGGAATGCAGACACCAGCATGCATGCCGAATCACTCGGCTTTATAGTTACACTGATTAAAATCAACCTGTGGGGCAGATGGGCTGGTCAGGAGTGCATGACCAAATGGAGTAGCCACACCTCCAGTACAAACTTACAAAGAAAAAAAGAGAAATTTCAGTCAGCACATCTCAGAGCGCAGGTGCTGGTTGCTATGGCTAAATACATGTCAAAGGAAAATACATACAATGTAACCGCACACCGCTAACCAGATAAAGCACAAATTGCCATAGTGATATAGAGTACTCTGAAGCTTATGCTATGCTTGTTTAATAAATTAGAGATTCTTGGCAAATATATTTTGTACAAAATTATCTGAGCCCATTCACCGAATTGTAAAATTACAAACTTTGACAAAAAAACAGTGAAAGTAAGATCCACTCAAAATACATATGAACACCGTATTAAAGAGACATTAACATGCAACTCAAAGGAGGTAATTTACATTCTGCAGTGTCCGTGCCACAAACAATATATTGGTAGAACGAAAAGGCTGCTTAAAGTCAGAATAGCGGAACACGTTAATAATATAAGAAAAGGGTATGAGTTACACACGGTCTCAAAGCACTTCAAACAATATCATAACCAGGACCCTAGTCACCTATTTTTAACAGCCCTTGAAAAAAATCAGAAGATCATGGAGAGGTGGCAATTTTACATCAAAGATGTAGAGAGCTGAATCGAGAAAGATTTTTGACTTCGATACTATGCTCCCAAGGGGTTTGAATGCTGAATTGGAGGTTTTTGGATTTCTTTAAATGGGGTGGTTGCCCTCAGGAGACAGGGAGTCGTCGTCGTCCGGCTGTTTCCCAGTCGACGACCCCCTCTCCCCAGTTGGCCGCTACCCCCATTCCAACAACTTTCAGTATATTTCCTGGTTCAGACATTTATACACATTTTACAATTTAGGATACTACAAAAATCAGGGCAGTTGATTAGTATATATTTTGATTGAGTTTAAACAGCTAATTTATTTGCATAGTAAGGAAAACGCATTGAAAACATGTAAATAACTCATCTTATATTTCCCTCAATTTTTACCTTATTTTATTTTAACATTGATATATGTAATTATCCAATATTGTAATATTATGTAATATATTTGTATATGTGCATATCTTTATGTATATTCTTCCTATTTTGCTAAAGTAACAATCCATGTTGGGCATTCCGAATTGTCTAGTTAAATGATAGACCAACCCATCAATATCAGGTGTCTCTATAAATAAGGTAGCTGTAGTGTGTTTCCCTCAACCACTGAAGAAGGAGCCGTGTTAGCTCCGAA
This sequence comes from Rhinella marina, assembly GCA_900303285.1. Classification (NCBI taxonomy): domain Eukaryota; kingdom Metazoa; phylum Chordata; class Amphibia; order Anura; family Bufonidae; genus Rhinella; species Rhinella marina. Next base: position 9,216 of record ONZH01002981.1, read on the forward strand.
ACGCGTTTGGTACATGAAGATACTAACATTGCAGATTTAAAAGCGGACTTAATGGATGGCTTCTAATGTGTATGACTAATAAACAAGATCGATCCTCTTAAACAGCTCCACGTCTATACAGGACCAAGGAGAACGAAGGATCCTTTCACCTTCCAGGACCTGCGGAGAGCATTTCACCTTCCAGGACCTGCGGTGAGCGTGTCACATGACCGGACTAGAGATCACATGCTGAAGTCACGTGGGACGCCACAGTGAGACTCAGCACCCGCAAGCAGGAAGTGAATCCTCTCTCCAGCACGCTGCACTCGGACTCTGCACACTTCTCAAGGAGCGGTAAAGTAGCAACATTATTGTTACAGTTATACTAAAACTTGCAAGTAGGCACTAACCCTGTATGCATACAGCGCTGGTTTCATTTACCAACATAAAGGAAATATTGGTTCTAAATCTAATGCCCGGTATCCCACTGTGCATCAAGCGTGGCATTTATTAATCAGATCAAGCACAATACTTACCCATTGTTACACCAACAACAAGGGGCAACAATTATAGATATTGCTGCAAGCACAAAGTACATTTGTTGGTTGACATTTGGGATTTCATCAATATAGTGGAACAAGCTTATGCTACATAACAGTAACTTAAAAGTCGCCATTGAAAAACTTCATTAAGGAAAATTGTATTAAGGAATTGCGCATTCACACTATATTCCTCATAAAGCCTGAGATACAGCATTTGATTGTTAACGCAATCATCAAGTGGACACAACAGGATACCAATGTTTTAAAACTTATATTCTGTTTTTTTATTTTTCATTTTTTTTATATTTTTTATTTTTATTTGTATTTTTATGATTATCACTATCACTACTATTATTGCCATAATTATTTGTACACGCGTCCAAAGTCAGAATTTATTATTCATATTATATTGCTGTGCAAATATTTTTAGAGTATTTTATGTTAATGAGGGTAAATAAAGTATTTTTCTACATTTCCTGAATGGTTCCCTGATATTTAGAGTGCCCTTCCAATTGTAGTTTTCATACATATATTCTTTATAAGGTTTGGATGTACCGAGGAAGTGAGCACCTATTTTCTAAGTAAATACCTGGATGAGCCACTGACCAATACTATTGCTTACACATGTTCAGGAAATAGAATAAAAAAATCTTTAATTAGTAAAAACTGACATTTAATAACAGTATGAGGCCTATTTGAACAATAACAAATCACAGGCTTTGTAAATTGATTATTAACTCCTTAAGGACCCAGGACGAGAATGCTCGTTCTAAATGGCCGGTACTTAGTGCCCCAGGACGAGCATTCTCGTCTTGCGGTCCTTCCTCCCCCCAATGTGCGGTGTAGCGATCAGCAGCAGAGATCCGGCTGTTACTGATAGCCGGATCCCTGCTGCATCCACCAGCATCAGTGATCACGCCGATGCCGGTGGATTAACCCCTCATATGCCGCAGTCAGCGCTGACAACGGCATATGGGAGGTTTACGCTCCCTCACTTGATCCATCAGGTCCCCTTGCTGCGGTCACGAGGAACTGGTGGTTTCCATGGCAACCCTAAGCCTCTCAAAGGCCTTTGGGCCGGCAGCTACAGAGGCCCATGAGGCCCAGCCCCAGGCTGGGTCTCATAGGCAAACTATCAGTGTATTAGGCCTCATGCACACGAACGTGTGCTGGCTGTGCCCGTGCTGTGGGCCGCAAACAGCGGTCCGCAATGCACGGGCACTGACCGTGAGGCCACCACATGCGGATCGCGGACCCATTCACTTGAATGGGGTCCGCGATCCGCATCCGAGGGTCCGCACCGCAAAAAAAGTAGTACTTGCGCTACTTTTTTGCGGTGCGGAGGCACGGCCAGAAACACCACGGAAGCACACCGTAGTGCTTCCATGGTGTTCCGATCCGTGCCTCCGCTCCGCATCTCCCGGATCGCGGACCCATTGAAGTGAATGGGTCCGCGATCCGTGATGCGGGCTGCACATGGCCAGTGCCTGTTTATTGCGGACCTGCCGTATGCGGCCCGCAGCACAGGCACGGCGGGCACACGTTCGTGTGCATGAGGCCTTACAGTGTGTAATACACTGATAGTCAATGCAGTACAATACAGATGTACTGTGCTGCATTGAAACAGGGATCAGACCCTATAATGTTGAAGTTATAGTTAGACATAAGTAAAAAGAGACAAATAAAATTGTAAAAAATAGAAAAAAAAATAAAAAACAAACATATTAGGTATTGCCGTGTGCATAAAAACCTGCTCTATAAAAATATCACATGATCCACCCTGTCTGGTCAACACCGTAAAACAAAAATAATAAAAACTGTGCTAAAAAAGCCATTTTTGTCACCTTTCATCTCTAAAAATGTGTAATACCAAGCGATCAAAAACACATATCTACCCTAAAATAATACCAATCAAACCGTCATCTCATCCTGCAAAAAATGAGACCCTACCTAAGTTTTCAAAAATGCTTTTATTGTTTAAAACCAAAATATATTTTAAAAAACAGACATATTAGGTATTGCCGCATCCGTAACAACCTGCTCTATAAAAATATCACATGAGATAACCCGTCTGGTGAACATCGTAAAAAAAAAAAAGTGCCAAAAAAAATAAATTTTTTGTCACCATACATCACAAAAAGTGTAATACCAAATGATCAAAAAGTAGTATGTACACAAAAATAGTACCAATCAAACCTTTATCTCATCCCGCAAAAAATGAGACCCTACCTAAGACAAACGCTCAAAAAAGTAAAAAAGATATGGCTTTCAGTAAATGGAGACATAAAAACATGATTGTTTTTGTTTCAAAAATGCTTTTATTGTGTAAAACCAAAATAAATTACCAGCTCTATAAAAATATCACATTATTTTCCCCGTCAGGTGAAAACCGTAAAAAAAAAAGTGCCAAAAAACTATTTTATGTCGCCACACATTCCAAAAGGTGTAATACCAAATGATCAAAAAGTAGTATGTACCCCAAAATAGTACCAATCAAACCATCACTTCATGCCACAAAAAATGAGACCCTACATAAGATGATCACCCGAAAAAAAAATAATATGGCTTTCAGAAAAAGGAGACACAAAAACATGATTTATTTAAAAAATGCTTTAATATGCAAAACTGAAACAAAATAAAAATAAAAGTATTTGACATATGTGATATTGTCGCCTCCATAACAACCTGCTTCATAAAAACAGCACATGATCTAACCTGACAGGTGAACACAGTAAAAAAAAAAAACTGTGCCAGAACAGCCACTTTTTTGCTACCAAAAAGCATAATATAGAGCAATTAAAAGTCATATATACCACAAAATAGTACCAATAAAAGTGTCACCTTATCCTATAATTTTCAAAATGGGTCACTTTTTTGGAATTTCTACTCCAGGGGTGCATCAGGGGTCTTTAAATGTCATATGGCAACTTAAAATTATCCCAGTGAAATCTGCCCTCCCAAAACAATATTGCGCTCCTTTCCTTCTGCGCCCTGTCGTGTCCCCATACAGCAGTTTACGACCACATATGGGGTGTTTCTGTAAACTTTAGAATCGGGGTAATAAATATTGAGTTTTATTTGGCTGTTAACCCTTGATGGGAAGTGTTATAGGAAAAAATGAATTAAAATTGAAAATCTGCCAAAAAAGTGAAATTTAAAAATTTCATCTCCTTTTTCCTAAAGGGTTCACAAAATTTGTAAAATCAGTTTTGAATAACTTCAGGGTTGTAGTTTCTACAACGGGGTCATTTATGGGTGATTTCCACTATGTAAGCCCCACAGTGACTTTATGACTGTCTTCATAACCCAAAAAAATGGGTTTCGGAAATTTTATTAAAAATTTAAAAATTTGCTTCTAAAATTCTAAGCCTTATCAGATCCTATAAAATAAAATTACATTTACAAAATGATGCAAACATGAAAGTGGACATGTAAAGTTATAGCTCTTTTACGATGTATCACTATTAGAGATGAGCGAGCATGCTCGTCCGAGCTTGGTGCTCGTTCGAGTATTACGGTACTCGTAAATGCTCGCTGCTCGGACGAGTATCTCGCCATGCTCGAGGAAATGGCATCTCCCGCATTTTGAATTTTTGCCGCCTATAAACTCAGCCAATCACAAGCCAGGAGACTCTGCGGTACACCCAGCATCACGTGGGGCCCTTACATGTCGATAGCAGGGGTTGGCTGGCCTGATCAGGTGACCCTGGAATATACTAGTGACTGACTGCGGTGCTCGGCTCAGATGCTGTCTGGATGTCGTTAGGGACAGATCTACTGTGTTTCAGGGAGAGTGTTAGGGCCTGGATTTAGTTCTCTGTTAGGCAGGAGTGATCTAAAAAGAACCCAACAGCCCTTCTAAGGGCTACAAGACATTTTTTTTTGTCTCCTGGCTGGGCTGGCTGGCACTAGTAGTGCAGCTATCGCCATATATAACACTTTTTTTTTATTGTTTTACCTCAGTGATACAAATCCATTTCATACAGCAGTGTGGAACCATTCTGTGTGTCACAGTTCATCTGTCCACTCACCACAAACCACAATCTGTATTT
>ONZH01002982.1:0-94758 GCA_900303285.1 Rhinella marina
TATACTGAACGTCACTTTTAAAAATACGTCTTTTTCCTCTCTTTCTCTCTCTCCAAACTATTTTTCCGGATAGGTGCCATATACGGTATTAAACTGAGAAGAATACATAGAACACATACCACACTTGATCAAGCTCATAGTTGACAACTGTACCGGTTGATGCTAAATTTTTAAGTTGGGTTCCTGCGTCGTCATTCGAACTCCATCTGGCTGTTGTCACCACCACACACGCTAGCCAAGGGGGCACTCCTCTGGCTCTTCCATCTCAACCTCCTTCCCCCAGCCTGCCCCCCACCTACAGGCCCTCTCTCCAAACAATTTACCCGGGTAGGGGACGTATGAGATATTGTACAGATTTTTTTTTGGTTCTTCTTTTAATTGCCTTCTGCAATACAGATACTAAACTTGATGTAAGTCAACATTTCGACAATCAATAACCCGAAACGGGTCCGCCGTCGAGCCCGGCGTTCGGCCACCCTGAACATTTCACATACTCTGACCGAGTCTGACCCTGGGGCCGCTCATGTACTGCCCACTTGGAGGATTGCGGGGCCTGCCTCGTTCACAGTTTGTCAGAATTACTATGCCACTTTCTCCAACCCCTCCTCCTCCACCTTCGAATTACCATCCGTGCTTCACCTCCTGCTACCTCAGTCTAACTCGGTCACTCTGTTGTCACCGCCATGCTGCGTCAGGCTAAATTTTTGGGTGGCTCACCTGCTACCTCATCTAACTTGGTCACTTGTTGGTGTCACCGCCATGCTGTGTCAGGCTTATGCCTGCATCGTGTGGCTGGGGATAGGAGAGCAGTGCCAGCATGGGCATGGGTGATGGACCTTCGTTGCACCTAGTTGGGTGCTTCCCTATATATTCCCACCATGCCAGCCATGGGTTGTACATTAACTAATAACAGGGAAAACAAAAAAAAATATTTTACAGGAGGGTCAACCGCAGACACTCCAAAACAATTTTACATGAGGGAGTGTCTCCCGGTCTGCCATCATGTTCGGTCAGGCTGTCAGTAGGTACACCACCTCTGTCGTCCGCAGAAGCGGCCACTATGAGGAAGGCCACGGCAAGAACATCCCCTTTTCAATTGAGAGCAAGTGTAGAATTGTTGGAGGATGACACTTTTCTTCCGCAGTGGATTCACCTTCCCCTTTATCATTGCCAGACAACAGTTGGTGAAAAAGTAATTGGCAATGATGAAGAAAATGCAACGGTGCAGTGGACCGTCTGTGACACAAAACCTATATATTCCCACCATGCCAGCCATGGGTTGTACATTAACTAATAACAGGGAATACAAAAAAAATATTTTACAGAAGGTTCAACTACAGACACTCCTAAACAATTTAGGAGTTTAGGCTCGCCTACAGACATTTGACTGCTACCTCAATCTAACTTGGTCACTTGTTGGTGTCACTACGCTGTCACCATGATGTGTCAGGCTTATGCCTGCGTCGTGGGGCGGGGGATAGCACAGCAGTGCCAGCATGAGCAGTGGTGTCACCTGCAGGCGGTGATGGACCTTTGTTGCACCTAGTTGGGTGCTTCCCTAACATGTGATGGGCATGTGCCTCGCCTTTCTTTGTCTGGGTGAGCACAATTGCCATGAGGGTAACCACCAGGCTGTTGCCTGAGAATTTGGGGTAATGGTGGGATTAGGCAGCCTCAGAGGCATCCATGCATGCTGCCCCTGCTGTTTCCTGTCCATTTCCGTGGTGTTTCCATCATTTTCTGATGTTTCCAGGTTTTCACCCAGCCTTCCCTAGGCAGAGCCTTGGTCCCCTGCAAAAATGCTCGAGTCTCCCATTGACTTAAATGGGGTTCGTTACTCGAAACGAGCACCCGAGCATCGGGAAAAGTTCGACTCGAATTACAAGCACCCGAGCATTTTAGTGCTCGCTCATCTCTATTCAGGACACATGCTGGTGTAAGGCGGTGAGGGCACACCGGCAAGAATAGTGGCGGCTAGGTACTGAGTAACGAGGGACAGCCGCCACCATCAGACTGCGAAAAGCCTCAGTGTACACAAGCAACATTTTCAGCGCCAGCAATTTGTAAAGATGTGCATTTAGTGCTATGGCCTGTGGGTGGGTGGCTGGGTATTTGCGCTTTCGTTCAAAGGCCTGGGGTATGGACATCTGTACGCTGCGCTGGGACACAGAAGTGGATGTGCTTGCTGATGGTGCTTGCGAGGGTCCGGGTGCAGGGCGGGAGGCATCTGGGCCTGCGTCTTGGCTAGCACGTAACACAAGGAAGAGGAGACAGTGGTGTGACCCGCAGACACCGATTGTGGATCCAGGCGTTTGTCCCACCTATTAGGGTGCTTTGCTGCCATGAAGATCATGCTGGTGGTGGTCAGGTTGCTAGTGTTCATGCCCCTGCTCATTTTGGTACGGCACAGGTTGCAAATGACAATTCTTTTATCATCCACACTTGTTGGTGTGGCCTGCCTTCTCCCTTTTGCCACCCCACCGCCTCTTCCAGCCTGTTGCGGTGCTGCGGATCCCTCCCCCTCTGTACTGCTGTCCTCGCTCAGCTTGCCTCCTTCCCATGTTGGGCCAGTAATTTCATCGTTTACCACCTCCTCTTCCACTTCTTCACTCTGGTCCTCCTCCTGACAAGTTGACCTTCAGTGCTGCTGACACTCAAAAACATTTGGGGTGAGGGTCTGCTGCTGAGCTGACCGTGTAAAACATTCGGGGCGAGTGCCTGCTGCTGATCTGACTGGGATGAGGGTGTGCTGCTACTTGCGCTTTATATATTAAGTAAATATATGTTTCCTAACAATATTTCCTCTAAAATCGATGATATCTTCTGTTTTTGGGGGTATTATTGTCATTCCGTAAAAGTGGCGTAATAGTTGGACAACATCGTTAATAGCATCGACTTCGGTGTCCAAGATGCATCCAGACATCTTCCCCATGCTGTTCCCTAACCATTTCAGTGGTGTTTCCACCATTTCCTCACGTTTCCCTATGAATCAGACACCCTCCCCTCTGCAGGGCTGGGGGTGCCTGGTCTTCTCCCATTGACTTCCATTACAGTATACTCGGATGCTCGGCCGAGCACTCAAGCACCACCTAGTGTTCGGCCAGAGCACCCCAGCACCCGAGCATCGCGGTGTTCGATCACCACTAGTACTATGTTATCTTTACCACCCTTAATTTTTGAAACATGAAATTTCACCTTGAAAATTGGAATCTAGCAGCCTGATGAATTAATCAAAGCCAACAATTCACTTTATTTAAGACTATAACTATTTTCTTCTTAAAAAGAAGAAAAAAATAATGACTCCTTAAGGTGAATTAGTGCAGAGTGTCCCTATGTGACCTCACATAACATCCCAGATAACATGGCATTTGCTATAGTGCTTCAGGCACATTCATAGATTATATTTTTCTATTTGTTCACCATTTTTTTTGCATTGTAGGAAATTTTAGACAAGATTTTTGCTGCCCTAACAAGATTATTGGATGCATTTTTGAAGTTTGTTATGAAATACATTTCATAAAATAAATTTACACTGGTGCAAAAAGGACACAGACCCATTGGGAGCTGACTTTGGAGCCAATCACTTACCACCAGAGTCTATTCACAAATAAACTATTTGTCCCTATTACTAACATTTATGATACCATTAAAAGTAAATGTGTTCATGTACAGTATATAGATAGCCATAATTTCCTCTGCTTAGCTCCAGGAACCCTAGTTTGATATTGGAAGCTGTCACCCAATCCTTGTTTTTTTTGGGATGGATGTGCATGTTATCTCTCTAAAAGGTGAGAGGCTGATAAGCGGGTATATAATAATTTCACTCTTCCAAAACAATACAGAATCAGTTTTAGTGCTAATGTATGCAACATATTCTTGGTGTCTTGAAGGGTATACCAGGTCCAGCAATTGTGACAGCTATGGAAGAAGCTCAATGAGCATTTTAGGTATTTATGACCCTTACAATACGTCTAGATATAGTGAAAATTCTTTGGATTTCCGTCCAGATTGGCGGGTGGAAAGTATGAAGTGTGTTAAAGGGATTATCCCATGATTATTGTAAAAAATGAAAATCAGACATCATATTCTACATGACAATCTATTTCTAATAAAGCTAGAAACAGCCCTCTACCTCACATGGATCCAGAGATCTCCCAATGCATTGCTCCAATTGCTTACTAGATTCCCTTCAGGTTGACAGCTCAGGAGTATGTTCTTTCTGCTGCAGCTCACTCCTTATCACAGCTCAGCGGGCATGTAATTTCTGCTGCAGGTCTCTTCCTATTACAGCTCAGGGGTGTGTGTTCGCTTTGCTGCAGCTCTTTTCCTATAACTCTCACAGCTTCTAACAGTAGATATGGCTGGTTGACAGCAGAAGGATGGAACTAAGCATGTGTGCCCACCTAAGAGACTGTCGTGTATTATATGATGTCTGATTTTCATTTTGAGCATCAATCATGGCATAGTCACTTTAAATGGAGTCTGCCACTATGATTCTGCATGATTATCTGTTGTATTACATGGCTTGTACTGGAGAGAAGGAGTCCAGATCAGTATTTCTTACTTTCTGACTGCCCTCCTTCTCCTGTGTTGATTACAGTCTGGACTGCTGAGTTTGTGCAGTGGCCTGCTTTGGGGTGGCCCCAACACTACGCTAGGTCCCCTGGACATTGTCGAGGTATCACCACATGTTGCTGCTCTCCGGAAGGGATGGTAAGGCATGGTGCACCCCAATGGGAAATAACTCCAGAGAGTCAGGGTCTGCAGTAAACCAGGGCCTTCTTTACTGGAGGAATTCAGGGAAAAAACAATACAGGAGAGGCATTGGGCTGGCTAAGGTTTGATGCTGAGGAAAGGCATGAGCTAGCTGTCCCTCTCTCTCTCTCTCAGAAGGCTGGCATCCTGGTCGAGGGCCCACAGTCTGTAGCTCAGTAGTCCGGGTGGCTCCTTGGCCATTTCAACGTCTTCTTCTGGTCCCTAACTGCAGCACACTAGGGGCTCTGACCGCTCTCCTTATATACAGTTTCTAGCTAGACTAGAATCTTCTAGTGGGAGAGGTGGAGTGGAGAAACTCAACACAAACGAATACATTGTTCCAACTCATGTCTGGCATAGACTTACACCAGAGCTTCAATGATACTCAATGGCAATGACACAGCAGTTTTTCCAGACAAAAACACGTTTCCAGACATAACAAAAGAGCTAAAACCAGACATTTAAAAGGTCAGACTGTCTGCTTTTGGTGGTAAACAAGTCTGGGTTTTCCCCCCAAAACATGGTCTTCTTTAAACCTTATGGCAGCTGTGGAAAATTACGAGCTTCTCAATCAAAGTCCTAACAGTCTCTCAGTATTCATTAACCCTTTCCACAGAGCCATGTAAATACAGTGATAATTAACAGGATATATATCACTATATATATATATATATATATATATATATATATATATATAAAATGCAGTAACACAGTAATAAACAGTATAAGTTAACCCTTTCAAGAGAAAAAAAGTAAGCCATTTTAACTTTGCATAGGGGAAATAGGCAAATGTCCACAAATGTCCATAGTTCAAAGTGCCCCTGCTACATTTGCACTCAGTATAGATGTACATACTGTAAGGTAAGCGACTTCATGAGCATATCTGTTAAACACCATAGTAATCCTGGAAAACCCTTTAAATTTCTGTTTATGCACATCTTATCTGGTCATCTAAACATGGACCCATAAAGCCATAATAATCAGTAGCTATAATCAATTATCTTATGTACAGATTTCATATGCAAAAACAGACAGAAATATTCTCGCCTCTTCTGTCAATAATTGACCATGTCAAGGTGAGAGGGATATAACAAGGAGGATTTATTATTATACTCCAGGTTGATTATTTCAGTAGATGAGAAAACACCCCCAACCGGTGAAATGATCCATATATTAAAAGCCACCGCTGTCAGACCGCTAATTTATCGAATGATTGAAACACTGTCTGGTTTGCAAACCTTGGCATAACATGTCCACATATTAATTTTCATTTCATCTAAGATGATAGTGATGAAAAAGAAAATATTTAATTCCTTGTTAACACATGAATAAGCAGATACTGTCATCTTCCACCAAACAATAACAGGATTATCTTGAGAACTGTCAGTTTATAGCAAAACACAGTGTTGCCCAAATTTTCATAAAAAAAAAAAAAAAAACAGCAGTGGATAGAATTCAAGATCAGAGTAATAGGACGGAGGGAAATCTGCATTCATGGTAATAAATATTCATATTTGTCTGCTCAGGAGATGGAAATCTAATCAAGGGGCTATTGATGCACTCGCTACCCTGTCTCACTCTCTCGCTTTTTTTTTTTTTAAAGCAAGGCGTTTCATCTAAATTGGGTTTGATATGGAAATTTGTCTCTCTCCAAGTCCTTCAGGCCACGAGCATGCTGGGATAACAGTGGAAGTGTCCAGTATATTAGACGCTGCTGTTGGTTGCCACTGTTGTAAATGAAATAAAAGCCAAAGCAATAAGAGGAGATTGTTTTGTGCCTCTCAATGGTCAGCTCCTAAATTAGCTATTCTTTTCAGTTATTATATACAGGATTGCCATTATTATTATTTTTATCACTCTCTTTATAGGCTATGGACGCCTTTGGGTAATTTTTTAGGACTGCATTTTACTAATTTTGAACTAAAAATCATATTTGCAATTGGTCTTTATTAAAAAGGTTCAGCTCTTTTTGAGACACTAGGGTTACAAAATCAGTCTGTTAAGTCACTTCTCAGTCTTATCATCTGACAGCTCATGTGAAGCCTTATGTTTGATCATCTGACTTCATAAACATTCATTATAGCTAATCTCGGACTACGAACTACCTGTGTAACCCATTGGCGCCCCACAAATGAGATTGCGGGGTGCCACTGTTATTATAGGAAGGCAGGGGCCTAGTGAAGGCCCGAAGCCTGCCTCCAGTGGTTTTCAGGTGGAGGCAGGCTTCTGGTGAATGTCAATATAGCACTGATATTAAAATACAATGCACTACAGAAATAGTGTATCGTATTTTAGAAGCAATCAAAATATTGCCTATTATAGCCTCCTTGTTGAACTATTAAATGGTTAAATAAAAGTCAAAAAAATCTTAAAATAATTCCAATAAAAATTATGCTTTTTTTCATTGTAAAAATGCTTTTCAAGGGAAAAAAAATTGCAAAAAATAAAATCTCCTTGATATATTTGGTATCGCCTTGTCTGTATTGACCTACACTACACAATTATCATGTATTTATGTATGGTGAACACCGTAAAATTTGGATTATGGATTATTTGCCACCAAAAATGGAATAAAACGCAATGACAGAAGTGTTATATTCCCCAAAATTATACCAATGAAAACTACAAGGTGTCCTGCAAAAATCAAGTCCTCACACAGCTCCATAAAAAAAAAAAAAAACATTTTCTTCTCTTTTTTAAAAAAAAGGGTTTTTATTGCACAAAAGTAGTAAAACATAAAAAAACTAAACTATATGTAATTGGTATTGGTATATATTCTTATAATCGTGCTGACCTAAAGAATAAAGTTGTTATTTTATTTATCATGAAAAATGAACGCTGCAAAAATTATAACATAAAAACTCGGTGACCGTATTGCTGATTTTTCCTTTAACCCTCCCCCTCCCCTCAACTTGGTGATTATTACAAGTAATGCCTGGCAGCATTGGCACAGTAATGCAATTCTGACAATCTTGCAGCAGAACCACATTGAGAAAAATGGTATTCAACATTTTTTTGACAACATACAACCTTGTGTAGGCCAGTAGCATGCAACGTATCTCTGAATACATGCGGCACAAGAAACAATGACAGATACACTTTTTACTATTCACTTGTTAAAGGGATGTGTCTTAGTGGAAAAAGGGGCATGGTTAGTTGTGAAAGGTGCGTAACTTTAAGGGGTTTCCCAGGAGTCAAATATTGATGGTCTATCTTCAGGATTGTTTAACAATATCTGATCGGTGGTCATCTGACTTCTGGCACCCCGTCAGCCAGCCTTTTCCTTGACCAGTGAAATCACGTTCATCGGTTACGTGGTATGGCTTATTTGCAGCTCAGTCCCATTCAGGTGAAAGGCCTGAGCTGTGATATCAATCACAATTGACAATGTATAGTGCTGTGCTTGGTAAGCTGTGAGAAGGCAGCAGCGCTCCAAGAGAATTGTGGCCTCTTGGATGCCAGGAGTCGGGCCGCCACCGATCAGATATTAATGACCTATCCTGAGGATAGGCCATCAAAACTGAACTCCCGCAAAAAACCCTGTGATAATGTTCACCACAATTTTGGCACAAATTTAGGCAAGCAATATATGGTGTAAAGTTAAGGTGGATTTACATGGCCCGATTTTCGGACAGATTATTGGGAACGACTGTTTCTGTTAACACTCATTCCCGACAATCTGCCCATCCAAATGTGCTGCTGATCACCTGATGAACGAACGTTTCGCTCATTCATCAGGTGACTCTGTCGTTTGTGCAGGCACATCAATCATCCTTCCTGAAAAAATGATTCTGTATGCAATAGCGATCCTTTGTCCTTATACTGAGAAGAAGAGCGCTACATGTAATAGCAGTGGTCTTCTTCAGTGAACGAGCAGCCAACGCTTCCTTCCCGACAATCGGCTGTAACATTGCGCGGTGTAAACCCGCCTTTAGACAAAAAAGTATGTATAGATGCCCCATATTTATCCAGCATGAGCCACTTTGATAAATTTGGCACATGTTTAGAATGTCCTGTCTGCTTACACTATCTAAATATTAGACAGGATTAGTAAATCTGCATAACTGTTTTTATGTACTGGTGCACCACCCAGTATAATGATAGTATAGTAGCTGTACGAATGAAGTGTAATACATTCACTCTGGAATACATTGTTTTCGAGAGTGAATGTATTCACAATTTTTGAGTTTAAGAACAAAAGTATCATATTTTGAAACTCTGAGAAGCTACATAATTATAGCTTTGGTGAGGAGTTGACGTTTTAATATCAGAATTTCAATGGTTGTCACTTCCTCAGGAGAATTCCCAATGATGCTAAAAAAAACAGTCCTCTGACTGATGCCATACAGTGGCTCCGTTCACCATAGAGTTCCATTGTAAAAAAAAAAAAAGTATACTTTTTTTACCATTGTGAAAAAAAAACATATGTTTTTATTACGAGACTATGTAGGATACAAGAACGTGGTGTGCTGCATTTTGTATATTTTTTTTCTAACATATACGTCAAATGGAGGCATAAAACATGATGTAAACCCTCCCTCACAGATATACTCATGTAGTTGCTTACCTCATTTTTATTTTTTTTTTACAAATTAGACTCTCCTAACCCGTTTTGTAGACAAATCACTGGGGATTACATCCTATATGTAGCACTTCCTGTTCTCGTATCCAACCAATCCAACTAGTTTATAGCTTATAGCTCCTCCTACCAGCTAGTTACATAGACAACACAGACTCTCTCCTTTCTGCTGCGATCTCAAAACCCAGAAATAACATGCGATTAGCTGAGAGCATTTGCAGGAAGTAGAGATCAGTCACGATTCAGATATTGTTGGAATGGCAGTGGAAGCGGATTGGTGAAGTGAGTATCAGTTCTTTCATGTTTTTAAGCCACTCTGAGCCCACTGCCACCAATTTGTTTTGTGCTGAAAAACAAGGGGACAAAGGCAATGGTAAGACCTTCTATTGGTCACTTTAACATCTATCCAAGGGATAGTTCATTCAGAGAAGAGACAGATCTTGACGTCATAATTTGTAATATGTAACATGTTGCGCCCAATTTTCAAAATATGTACTAAAATACAATGAATCGGTTTATGACTTCTCCACAATCCTAGGGGCTAAGTAGCTAATGTTCCCAGAAATGTTCGTAGTTATCATTTTTGGTTTTCTATTGGACTTTATGGAAGTTGTTATTTTCTGGCTATTTCATGGCCTGATTGACTGATAAAGTCTACAGTAACCTGTCCAGCCCTGCGCTAATTATGTGATATTTACAATGTGATGACTTTTGGGTAATCATACACATAAAATATTTCAATGCATTCAGCATCTTGATACAAAAATATACTTGTCAGTTGGAATCACACATTTTAATGAGATGTTTATTAGCAGAACATGTCATTGAAAATTAAAATGTGTCAATTTCTCTGTTGGTGTAATTGAAACAAAGTAATTTCTTGTAGATAAACTGATAATTAGTTATAAGCCAAATTTTGTAAATTTTGTGGCCACACATTAACAAATATTGGATAAATATCTCATGACAGAGTATATGTAATTATGTTTTTTTTTTTTTTTTTTACTTTTAAGCTGGTCATCTCATATCACACATCTTGGGATACATTGAGCCAAGAGGAAAGGTTGGGATAACACATCTAATATAGATTATGCATATGGTAAATCTGAGTACATGGAGTTTGTACAGCACCAAATACAAACCTCCAAGAACTTCAGATTCAGAACTGAACTTTTTGAAAAATTTGGCGAACCTGAAACAAACCAAATCTCATTTCTATTAAACATATTTAGCTCTTTGGGCTATTATTAATTAATATCTGGATGGATCTAAACTCATCGATCCGTGACACATTAATAACAAATTATATTTTTATTACATGAATTAGAATATTTCCAGGTTTGTACCGTCTTCTTGTACATTTGTCTTGTTTGCCTGTTTCCTACCGCAAACCTAACAAGCTGACTGGGAATCCCCAGTGAGTATATTAGTGGAGAGCTTCCTTAACACTTTTTCTATCACCATTTAGCAGGTACAGCAATTAAAAGTGTAATGAAACTACTGGTGATGACTCTTTACATTGGTTTACTGCTATCAAAGGACTTCCCTATATAACTGATTAATCATTGCCTTAAAGATGATGAACACCTTCAGGGACAATTATTTTTTATGATAGCAATTTAGTTATGTTGGGATAAAAAATATTTTTTTATTAAAAATGTCCCACAGTTTTAATCCTACAGGATTAAGTTTCAGTGTATCTGAAGGTTGCTAAATTCTTGGCAAACTGATAAGAGTTTGAGTGTGTATGAGCTGTCAGGAGTTCAGATAAAGGGCTATGCACCCAGCTGTGAGAGAAGCTGTCCAGTTCATTGTATTATTTTCATGCTGCCCCCTGTTGCTCCACTGTGTGCTGGCAAAGCTGCTATGTTGCGCAACTCGCTGTTTTTTTTCTTATTTCTTTGACCCACTCACTGAGAAGGCCGCACATGCTCAGTTTCATCCTTCAACTGCCTCATGAGCTGTGATAGGGAGAGCTGAGACACACCCCTTTAGCTGCAGCAGAAAAGACACTCCCCTTGAGCTGTCAGCTTGATATAAATCTATCAGAGCACTGAATGGGGAGATCTCTGGATTCATGTGAGGTACAGGGCTGGTTCTAGGTTTGTTAGAAAGAGGTTGTCATGTCCTATTTGATGTCTGGTTTTCATTTTTTACATTAGTCATGGGATAACTCCTTTAAATATCTGGCTTCATAGTTTGGTCTCACAATTTATAATATAATGCTGAATAGACAGGGGAGGATCCTGCTAAATATTTTGTTAATCTGAAGTCTCACATACATACATAATACTACTTTATCACATACACATACATTACTCGCACACACGCATACATTACTCACACACCCCTGCATACACATATGTGTACACATTAAATACATACACAATAAACACACATTAAATACATACAAATTGCATACAAGTACAGTACATACACATTACATGCAACAAATATATTTATTAGAGATGAGCAAAGTTTTTGAAAATTCAATTTGGCTGCTTTGCCGAATTTTACAAAAATATTCGCTTTGTCAAGAAGCACATTTTTTTGTAAGTAGCAGGTGTAATGATAGGGATCTGCGACAGCGCTTCTTCCCATCATTGTACCCCTCAGATGCTGCGTTCATACATGATCGCGGCATCTAAGAGTAATAATATAGTGTAAAATGAACATTAAAAAAAAAATGAAATCATACTTACCACTTCCATTTGCTCGGGATGGGCTGCCAACAACATCTTGCTTGAAGCTCTTATGTGAAATCTCATGCGGCCCCGCGTCATACATCACCACACACAGGATTTTGTCCGATATCTTCAATTAAAATGTCGGTGGCTGGCCCATCGTGAGAAAATGGAGGAGGTAAGTATGATTTTTCTTTGTTTTTTTTTTACACTATTTCAGGTTAAATCAATTTGCTACCAAGAAACACAAGGAAATTTGGCTTCACAGCGAATCAAATTTATCCTGAAATTCAGATCGAATTCCACTTCGTTGGATTCGATTTGCTCATCTCTAATATTCATACACATTACACATAACAAAAAATATTCATACACATTACACATAACAAAAATATTCATACACCTTACATACTTTTATACATTCACATTACACATACACTCACCTATAGTGAAATACATTACACATACTTACAGTACCTCCTTGCATAGTCACATAGGTGGACATGAAGCCATGTCTTTACATCGTCACTTTGTCCCAGCAAAGTTCTGACTGTTGAAATATAACTGAACACGAGCAGGAGATGGAAGTGGAAGGCAGGATCTCCAGGTACCCACCTACTGACTCCCACCAACATCATCAGGGCCAAATTTACACACAAGCACAGTAGGTCTGTATCTATAGGAAACACTAAGGAAAAAAGCACCTACCGAAGGAAAAATGTGCTAGTGCACACAGAAAACAGTGTGTATTGATTTGTTAATTGTGTTGTACGTGTTAATTAGATACTGATATTACTGTAGGCATGAGAGGAGGACACCCAGGGGGTGATAAGGGGAAGGCCGCTGAGGGTGCTAGATGTTGTGAAATGTGCTGTGCAATGTTGTTTGATTTTGTAAATTTCTGCAACTGCAAAAGCCATGCATGAGTTAATGGAGGGGGGGGGGTCATCTTTTGAGGATCCTTGTTTCTTTGCCAGAGTGGTAAATGGACACTAAAACAAGATCATGCAGAAAAAATTAATAAAAAATGTATAACTTTATTAAATTCTCTTTAAAAATATGCCAAAAAAAGAAATATAAAAATAAAAAATACATGCAATACAAAAGCGGACACCTAATGGCAAACAATGTAGAAGTGATCAAATTGAGGCAAATGGAACCTAAGTCAGGCTCTGTGTATAGGTATCACGAAATGTTATCCATAAGAAAAAAAATGTTATCCATAAGAGAAGTCAAATACCTGCACTCTACAGAGCAAAGGATTTTTGTTTAGGGGTGAAAGAGTGGAAAGTGGTTACAAACAGCATCTCTTGGTCTAAAGGACCCGACCCATCCTGTATTACATAGCATTTTTTTATTTGAATGGAAACTGTGTAATGATTAGAGATGAGCGAGTAGTGTTCGATCGAGCCGGTATTCGATCGAATACTACGATATTCGGCATACTCGATTTCAATCGAGTATAACGGCGATGGCGCACTTAGAATTCGTTTCCCCTCCCACCTTCCCTGGCGCTCTTTTTCCACCAATCAACATGCAGGGGGGGTATGACAGGCACGCTGAGCACGCTGGCAGCGCGAAAACAGCGTCTACATGGATTGGCTGGAAAAACCATGTGACCTCGAATATTAAAAACTCAGCTCTTCCTGCTCGTACGCATATGCTGCGTGAACTTAGTCAGGGACAGAGGCTGGAGAAGGGACAGATAGGTTTTAGCTGTTGGACAGGCAGGAGCGTGATTAAAAGCCCTTATCAGGGCTACTACAGTGGACTTCAGTGATAGCTTTACTACAATATAGACTTTACAGAGAACGGCTGCTGTATTCAGGGATAGCTGCTGGAGTAGGGACAGAGAGAGGCATTAGTGGTGTATTAGGTGCTCTGCTACATACCAAACTATATTTGGCACTACTGTTCAGCGTTCTTTTAGGCTGAACAACCCTGTTATATAACTAGTGTGTATATGCACCATCTGATCTGGCAGTATACGGCTGTGAATTTTATTTTATTTTTTTAAATACAGTTTATTTGGCTCTAGTGTTCTGGGTTCTGTGTGCCTGCAATACCCTTTTTGTATACCAGGTGTAAATACCCACCGTCTGTTCAGTTACTACACGGCTGTGTACTTTGAAATATACAATATCTAGGCCATTTAATAGGCCACTGTACTGTGCGTTCTCTTGTTAAATTATCTCACATACCTGGTGTAAATACCCACCGTCTGTTCAGTTACTACACGGCTGTGTACTTTGAAATATACAATATCTAGGCCATTTAATAGGCCACTGTACTGTGCGTTTTCTTGTTAAATTATCTCACATACCTGGTGTAAATACCCACCGTCTGTTCAGTTACTACACGGCTGTGTACTTTGAAATATACAATATCTAGGCATTTTAATAGGCCACTGTACTGTGCGTTCTCTTGTTAAATTATCTCACATACCTGGTGTAAATACCCACCGTCTGTTCAGTTACTACACGGCTGTGTACTTTGAAATATACAATATCTAGGCCATTTAATAGGCCACTGTACTGTGCGTTCTCTTGTTAAATTATCTCACATACCTGGTGTAAATACCCACCGTCTGTTCAGTTACTACACGGCTGTGTACTTTGAAATATACAATATCTAGGCCATTTAATAGGCCACTGTACTGTGCGTTTTCTTGTTAAATTATCTCACATACCTGGTGTAAATACCCACCGTCTGTTCAGTTACTACACGGCTGTGTACTTTGAAATATACAATATCTAGGCATTTTAATAGGCCACTGTACTGTGCGTTCTCTTGTTAAATTATCTCACATACCTGGTGTAAATACCCACCGTCTGTTCAGTTACTACACGGCTGTGTACTTTGAAATATACAATATCTAGGCCATTTAATAGGCCACTGTACTGTGCGTTCTCTTGTTAAATTATCTCACATACCTGGTGTAAATACCCACCGTCTGTTCAGTTACTACACGGCTGTGTACTTTGAAATATACAATATCTAGGCCATTTAATAGGCCACTGTACTGTGCGTTTTCTTGTTAAATTATCTCACATACCTGGTGTAAATACCCACCGTCTGTTCAGTTACTACACGGCTGTGTACTTTGAAATATACAATATCTAGGCCATTTAATAGGCCACTGTACTGTGCGTTCTCTTGTTAAATTATCTCACATACCTGGTGTAAATACCCACCGTCTGTTCAGTTACTACACGGCTGTGTACTTTGAAATATACAATATCTAGGCCATTTAATAGGCCACTGTACTGTGCGTTTTCTTGTTAAATTATCTCACATACCTGGTGTAAATACCCACCGTCTGTTCAGTTACTACACGGCTGTGTACTTTGAAATATACAATATCTAGGCATTTTAATAGGCCACTGTACTGTGCGTTCTCTTGTTAAATTATCTCACATACCTGGTGTAAATACCCACCGTCTGTTCAGTTACTACACGGCTGTGTACTTTGAAATATACAATATCTAGGCCATTTAATAGGCCACTGTACTGTGCGTTCTCTTGTTAAATTATCTCACATACCTGGTGTAAATACCCACCGTCTGTTCAGTTACTACACGGCTGTGTACTTTGAAATATACAATATCTAGGCCATTTAATAGGCCACTGTACTGTGCGTTCTCTTGTTAAATTATCTCACATACCTGGTGTAAATACCCACCGTCTGTTCAGTTACTACACGGCTGTGTACTTTGAAATATACAATATCTAGGCCATTTAATAGGCCACTGTACTGTGCGTTCTCTTGTTAAATTATCTCACATACCTGGTGTAAATACCCACCGTCTGTTCAGTTACTACACGGCTGTGTACTTTGAAATATACAATATCTAGGCCATTTAATAGGCCACTGTACTGTGCGTTCTCTTGTTAAATTATCTCACATACCTGGTGTAAATACCCACCGTCTGTTCAGTTACTACACGGCTGTGTACTTTGAAATATACAATATCTAGGCCATTTAATAGGCCACTGTACTGTGCGTTCTCTTGTTAAATTATCTCACATACCTGGTGTAAATACCCACCGTCTGTTCAGTTACTACACGGCTGTGTACTTTGAAATATACAATATCTAGGCCATTTAATAGGCCACTGTACTGTGCGTTCTCTTGTTAAATTATCTCACATACCTGGTGTAAATACCCACCGTCTGTTCAGTTACTACACGGCTGTGTACTTTGAAATATACAATATCTAGGCCATTTAATAGGCCACTGTACTGTGCGTTTTCTTGTTAAATTATCTCACATACCTGGTGTAAATACCCACCGTCTGTTCAGTTACTACACGGCTGTGTACTTTGAAATATACAATATCTAGGCCATTTAATAGGCCACTGTACTGTGCGTTCTCTTGTTAAATTATCTCACATACCTGGTGTAAATACCCACCGTCTGTTCAGTTACTACACGGCTGTGTACTTTGAAATATACAATATCTAGGCCATTTAATAGGCCACTGTACTGTGCGTTCTCTTGTTAAATTATCTCACATACCTGGTGTAAATACCCACCGTCTGTTCAGTTACTACACGGCTGTGTACTTTGAAATATACAATATCTAGGCCATTTAATAGACCACTGTACTGTGCGTTCTCTTGTTAAATTATCTCACATACCTGGTGTAAATACCCACCGTCTGTTCAGTTACTACACGGCTGTGTACTTTGAAATATACAATATCTAGGCCATTTAATAGGCCACTGTACTGTGCGTTCTCTTGTTAAATTATCTCACATACCTGGTGTAAATACCCACCGTCTGTTCAGTTACTACACGGCTGTGTACTTTGAAATATACAATATCTAGGCCATTTAATAGGCCACTGTACTGTGCGTTCTCTTGTTAAATTATCTCACATACCTGGTGTAAATACCCACCGTCTGTTCAGTTACTACACGGCTGTGTACTTTGAAATATACAATATCTAGGCCATTTAATAGGCCACTGTACTGTGCGTTCTCTTGTTAAATTATCTCACATACCTGGTGTAAATACCCACCGTCTGTTCAGTTACTACACGGCTGTGTACTTTGAAATATACAATATCTAGGCCATTTAATAGGCCACTGTACTGTGCGTTCTCTTGTTAAATTATCTCACATACCTGGTGTAAATACCCACCGTCTGTTCAGTTACTACACGGCTGTGTACTTTGAAATATACAATATCTAGGCCATTTAATAGGCCACTGTACTGTGCGTTCTCTTGTTAAATTATCTCACATACCTGGTGTAAATACCCACCGTCTGTTCAGTTACTACACGGCTGTGTACTTTGAAATATACAATATCTAGGCATTTTAATAGGCCACTGTACTGTGCGTTCTCTTGTTAAATTATCTCACATACCTGGTGTAAATACCCACCGTCTGTTCTGTTACTACACGGCTGTGTACTTTGAAATATACAATATCTAGGCCTTTTAATAGGCCACTGTACTGTGCGTTCTCTTGCTAAATTATTTCACATACCTAATTATATACCCAAATATTGTATTTGCAACAAAAAATAAATAAAATGCGGAGGGGGGCTAGCGGAATAGGACGTGGACGTGGACGAGGACGGGGGCGCGGAAATGCTGTTGGGGGCCTTGTTGAAGCCAGTGGGGATACAATGTGTGCTGGTGAGGATCAGCCAGGATCCCGCTCATCCAGAATCCCTGCCTTTATGGGACAGTTAAGCAGGGGGCGGGTTACACCGCTGTTGAGGCCTGAGCAGGTTGAACAGGTGGTGCAATGGATAGCCGATAGCGCTTCCACACAGTTGTCCACCAGCCAGTCATCCACACAGTCTCACTCTGACCCTCCTTCCTCCACACCTGGCCAACAGAGTCATCCCACCCTTGACCCCTCCCAGGAGCTCTTTTCGGGTCCTTTTTCAGATGTGCCGGAAGAATCCCAGGAGCTAGCAGAGGAATTTGTTTGTAGTGATGCCCAAACACTGGAGTTTTCGCCATCTCCTGCTGATGTGGACCCTGAGCCAGCATCTGTTATCATGAGCGATGATGATGATGAGACGCAGTTGCCATCAAGGGAGGCTGTTGGAATGTCCAGTGGGCAGGAGGAGGAGCAGAGTGAGGAAGAGGAGGTGGTGGATGACGAAATGACCGACCCCACTTGGCCAGGGGTGATGTCCAGCGAGGAAAGCAGTGGAGAGGTGGTGGTCTGCGCAGCACCGAAAAAGGCAGCAAGAGGCAGAGGGATGTCCACAGGCAGAGGGATGTCCACAGGCAGAGGCATGTCCACAGGCAGAGGGATGTCCACAGGCAGAGGGATGGCCACAGGCAGAGGGATGGCCACAGGCAGAGGACAGTTCAGACAGAGAAGTGAGGCCACAGCCAGCAGGGCCGAAGCTGTTCCCGCCAGCGGCCAGTCGTGCGAAGCTCCCCCATCGAGGCCTCGTACTTCTGTGGTGTGGAGATATTTTAATGATTGTGCGGATGACAAACTGAGCGCGGTTTGCACACTCTGCCACTCAAAACTGAGTAGGGGCTCTGAGAAGAGCAATCTGACCACCTCAGGCATGCGGCGTCACTTGGAATTCAAGCACTGGGCTGAGTGGGAGAGAGCAAACGCAATACAAACTGCGCCCGGTCTTGCTGCCACTGCCTCTTCCCCTTTGTTGTGTGCTGCCACTGCGGTCCAGACCTCCAGCCAGGACACCTCCACATCTGCCTCTGCCTCTGCCTCTGCTACTTTGGGGCCTTCTCCTTCAGCCTCCCCTTCCCCCGCCCCTTCCCCCGCCTCTTCGCCTGCACCTTCACACTCCTCGTCCCAACAACTGTCCATCTCGCAGGCGTTCGACCGCAGGCGGAAGTACGCCTCGAGTCACCCCCAAGCCCAAGCCTTAAACTGCCACATCTCCAAACTGCTGGCCCTGGAGATGTTGCCGTTTAGGCTTGTGGAGACGCAGGCCTTCCGCGACCTGATGGCGGCTGCCGCACCTCGCTATTCCGTCCCTAGCCGCCACTACTTTTCCCGGAGTGCCGTCCCCGCCCTGCACCAGCACGTGTCGCGTAACATCAGGCGGGCCCTGAGGTACGCAGTCAGCGGCAAAGGTCCACTTGACCACCGACTCATGGACAAGCGCTTGCGGCCAGGGACGATACATTTCTCTGACGGCACACTGGGTGAATGTAGTGGAGGCGGGGACGGGGTCGCAAACAGAGACGGCCTACCTACCACCCCCGCCCAAGATTGCCAGCATGGGTTCTGATAAACCCCCCTCCTCCTCCTCCTCCTCCTGTGCCTTAACATCTCCCTCAGCCGCTAGCTGGAAGCGTTGCAGCACTGGCGCGGGGAGACGTCAGCAGGCGGTGCTAAAGCTCATCAGCTTGGGCGACAGGAAGCACAGCGCCCCAGAGGTGAGGGACGCCATATTGCAGCAGACGGAGATGTGGCTGTCGCCGCTGCAGCTAGGACCAGGCATGGTCGTGTGCGATAACGGCCGTAACCTGGTGGCGGCTCTGGAGCTTGCCGAACTCAATCACGTACCATGCCTGGCCCACGTTTTTAATCTGGTAGTCCAAAAATTTCTGAAGACTTACCCCAACCTGGCAGAGCTACTGGTGAAAGTGCGGCGCTTGTGCGCTCACTTTCGGAAGTCAACTGTAGCTGCTGCTAGCTTAAAAAAACTCCAGCAACGCCTCCATTTGCCTGAACATCGGCTGTTGTGCGACCTGCCGACTCGCTGGAATTCCACCTATTCCATGTTGGCCAGGGTGTGTGAGCAGCAGAGAGCATTGATGGAGTACCAGATAATGAATCCACGCGTGCCTCCAACTCAGCTCCCTCAGTTTGCCAACCACGAGTGGCCATGGATGGCAGACATATGCGATGTACTGCGTATCTTTGAGGAGTCCACCAAGAAGGTCAGCAGCGAGGACGCTATAGTGAGCGTAACCATTCCGCTCCTAGGCGTCCTTAAAGAATCGCTCATCGCAATAAGGGAGAACGCATTGCACGCAGAGGAGACGGGGGTAGGAGGAGACGCAACGGAGCTACACAGTCAGACCACACTTTTGTCTGCTTCACGGTGGCAGTTGCAGGAGGAGGAGGATGAGGAGGAGGACGACGTGGAGGTGGCTGTGGAAGAGGAGGAGGATGCTGGCGGCAAGGGTAGCAGTCAGGCTGTGTGCGTCCCATTGGTTCAGCGCGGATGGGGCGGAGAGGAGGCGGAAGAGGAAGAGGAGGAAATGGCAAGTGATCCTTCTGGTGGGGGCAGTGAGGTCATGCCTATTCAGAGTCTGGCACACATGGCTGACTTCATGCTGGGCTGCTTTTCCCGGGACACACGTGTTGTCCGGATAGTGGAGAACAAACTGTACTGGGTCTTCGCACTCCTGGACCCCCGGTATAAAGATAACGTCTCCTCTTTTATTCCGGTAGAGGAGAGGACAAATCGATTGCTGGAATACCAGAGGGAACTCGTGCAGAACATGATGGAGATTTTCCCACCCACCATCGCTGGCGGCAGAGAGGAGAGGGTCTCCCAGAGTCCCACAACATCCATCAGGCCCACAGCCACCAGGGGAACACTCTCCAAGGTGTGGGACACGTTCATGGCACCCCCTCGTGCAACTTCCATCACTGCGGGGCCCGCTATCAGCAGGAGGGACAAGTATCGGCGGATGTTGCGGGAGTACCTGGCAGACCGTAACCCTGTCCTCCCCGATCCCTCGGCGTCCTACACTTACTGGGTCTCCAAGTTGGACACGTGGCTGGAACTGTCCCTGTACGCCTTGGAGGTGCTTGCCTGCCCTGCCGCCAGCGTGCTATCAGAAAGGGTGTTCAGCGCAGCCGGGGGCATTATAACCGATAAGCGCAGCCGCCTGTCAACCGACAGTGCCGACAGGCTGACGCTAATCAAAATGAACAGCAAGTGGATTGACCCGGACTTTGCTTCTCCAACCGTGGAAAGCAGCCAAAAGTGAAGTGCCATCTGTATGAAGTGCCATTTCCTCCTCCACCTCCTCCTCCTCCTCCTTAACCGCCGTAGAATTGCTCCGTAAAAAAAAATATATATATATTTATGGCTCTCCTCTTGGGCCTCCACATAATTTTTAAGAGGTCTCACCTCTTGGGCCTCCACATAATTTTTAAGAGGTCTCACCTCTTGGGCCTCCACATAATTTTTAAGAGGTCTCACCTCTTGGGCCTCCACATAATTTTTAAGAGGTCTCACCTCTTGGGCCTCCACATAATTTTTAAGAGGTCTCACCTCTTGGGCCTGCACAAAATGTTTAAGAGGTCTCAACCTCTTGGGCCTCCACAAAATCTTTAACAGGTCTCCCCTCTTGGGCCTCCACATAATTTTTAATACGTCTCACCTCTTGGGCCTCCACAAAATCTTTAAGAGGTCTCACCTCTTGGGCCTCCACATAATCTTTAAGAGGTCTTACCTCTTGGGCCTCCACAAAATCTTTAAGAGGTGTCACCTCTTGGGCCTCCACAAAATCTTTAAGAGGTGTCACCTCTTGGGCCTCCACAAAATGTTTAAGAGGTCTCACCTCTTGGGCCTCCTCATAATTTTTAACAGGTCTCACCTCTTGGGCCTCCACATAATTTTTAACAGGTCTCACCTTTTGGGCCTCCACAAAAGGTTTAAGAGGTTAACAGTGGAAAGCAGCCAAAAGTGAAGTGCCATCTGTATGAAGTGCCATTTCCTCCTCCACCTCCTCCTCCTTAACCGCCGTAGAATTGCTCCGTAAATAAGAAAAATGTATATATTTATTGCTCACCTCTTGGGCCTCCACATAACTTTTTAACAGGTCTCACCTCTTGGGCCTCCACAAAAGGTTTAACAGGTCTCACCTCTTGGGCCTCCACATAATTTTTAACAGGTCTCACCTCTTGGGCCTCCACATAATTTTTAACGGGTCTCCCCTCTTGGGCCTCCACATAATTTTAATACGTCTCACCTCTTGGGCCTCCACAAAATCTTTAACAGGTCTCCCCTCTTGGGCCTCCACATAATTTTTAATACGTCTCACCTCTTGGGCCTCCACAAAATCTTTAACAGGTCTCACCTCTTGGGCCTCCACATAATTTTTAAGAGGTCTCACCTCTTGGGCCTCCACAAAATGTTTAAGAGGTCTCACCTCTTGGGCCTCCACAAAATGTTTAAGAGGTCTCACCTCTTGGGCCTCCACATAATTTTTAAGAGGTCTCACCTCTTGGGCCTCCACATAATTTTTAAGAGGTGTCACCTCTTGGGCCTCCACATAATTTTTAACGGGTCTCCCCTCTTGGGCCTCCACATAATTTTTAAGAGGTCTCACCTCTTGGGCCTCCACAAAATCTTTAACAGGTCTCACCTCTTGGGCCTCCACATAATTTTTAAGAGGTCTCACCTCTTGGGCCTGCGCAAAATGTTTAAGAGGTCTCACCTCTTGGGCCTCCACATAATTTTTAAGAGGTGTCAACTCTTGGGCCTCCACATAATTTTTAAGAGGTCTCACCTCTTGGGCCTCCACATAATTTTTAAGAGGTGTCACCTCTTGGGCCGCCACAAAATTTTCCATGAGCCTCTGGCCAGCCCACGGCCTCTTCCTTCCTTTTGCGGTCCTACGCATCCCTCAACATCCCCACTGCTTTACCTGCTAGACATGACACTGGGCCAGGTCGGGTCACTGATATCTCTAGCGCCAACAATTTGGGCATTTTAAGGCTTCTGCATGTGTTTGAGTTGTTTTTACATTTTAAAGAAGACATGTCTGACCACATCTCACACACACACACAATGACAATTAGGGGTGGGGTCTATTTGCTTTCCCCCTTGCCTATGCCATCTGTGGTTGTCATAGGCAACGTGATTTTAAGGGGTGCAGAATTTCATCTTTTTTTTTGTCTAGTTTGGCTTGGGGTCCATGGCAATGTAGAGGAAAGAAGGTTTCCTTGTATGGTCTCACTTTACAGAGAGGTTAGATTGTGTTTGGAGTGTATTGTTGAGAGGCTGTGATAGTGGCGTAATAGTGCGACTTGGGCGCGTTATATGCACCCAGACATGCTTCCCCTGCTGTCCCAGTTGCATTCCAGCAGTGTTGGCATCCTTTTCTGAGGTTCCAGGGTGGACTTGGTGACCTCCAAGTGGTCGAATTGAGATTTCCAAGTGGCGAGCATTTTTTCCCCATAGACTTTAATGGGATTCGATATCCGGTCGAATAGTCGAATTTCGCAGTCTATTCGAATCGAATTTCGAACTTTCGAATATTTCACTACTCGCTCATCTCTAGTAATGATTAAAGGGGCTATCCCATCATTAATGCAAAAAATAAAAAAAACTATATCATATAGTACATGACATTCTCTTTCTAACAAATGTAGAGCCAGCCCTGTACCTCCCCATTCATTGCTCCATTTGCTCTTCTTTTTTCGGAGGCATGTTCTTTCTACTGTAGCTGGTGGCAATTGAAGGATGGAACTGAGCATGTGCGTCCATCTCAGAGAGAAGGACAGAAAAATTAGAAAGAGAGCAAACAGCAGGTGGCGCAATACATATAGATTTCAGTAAATAACTCAGTGGCTACACTAAATTTTTTTATTCCATGCAAATACCAAAGTATTGAGATCCAGGTGCTGGTTGGAAAAATATGAAATATTTTTCTGTGGGACAACCCTTTTAATTTCTCCTTCTGTCACACTGCTTGGGGATTGAACACTTACTGCCAGATTTTCCAACAGATAACTAACTGGTAGGGGTCACAGCAGGGAGGCACTTTGTGATCAACTTCTCATTGGGAAACAAATCTTTTAACCTGGCCATACATTTGAGACAATAATTGGCTGCATTTTGGTCAGTCATCTGTAGGATTGAACGTGAATGATCCCACCAGCGACTAAAATGGCCGACCAATGAGTCAAAAACTGACTCCTTGGTCATCATGATATAAACATGCAGTTTTGGCCAACAGAGGCTGAAATTTTCCAAAATTTGTGTTTTCAGAAGACAAGAGTCTACCATCACAAACGATCGTTCACTCTAGTTTTTGAAAAGACAGTCAGACTAAATTGGCCATTCCAGACATCTTTTATCTTATGTGTATGGCCACCATTCAAAGTGTGGTCAACCTGATGAGACATGCTAACATGTAAATCTTGGTACTGAACGCAGTAGTTGAACTTAGTTTCACTTACATAAGAAAAATCACAGAAAATAATGTATTTGGAACAAATCTTTTTTTTTATTATTTGTGACATTTGCTACAGTGCATAATGAAGGAATAGATGTGTTTCTCTTTTTAGTTTTCTATGTGGATCCTGCAGTTTTGTTCTTCAGAGCACTCAGTGTGACGGAATTGTAAATTCAATTGTTTTGCCACTTGTTCAGTTTGGGATTTCATCCAGGAAGCCCCATTTGTCCACTGGGATCCATCTGCATTAACATTTTAATGAGGCTTGTAATTTAAGGCATGGGACCAAAATATCTGGTGGCCTGGACATTTTTAGGCAGCAGTCCAGAAGCAATTGATTAGTTTGGCTGTGGGAGAAGAGATCCTGGCATTACCTTCTTCTCCCAGCAAATGGCATGGATTTCCAGATGCCAATTACAGAAGTAGAAGGAGTCTTAAGAGCACAGGACATAGTTTTCTCAGAAAATAATTACACAAGAGTTTGTGTGTCTCTTTGAGGCTACGATAATTGTAATATATTAAAGGGTTTTTTCTGGTTTGTTATCAGCATCCTGTAGAATAATATTTTGTGAAGGTAGCTGTAATTTTATAATGTGTTTCTTTTACTTTTATTGCTCCTATTTCCTGTTCTGGGCTGTGGTCACATGACCATGTCCATGTAGCTCTTTCTTATTTCCTGTGATGTTATGTCCATGGGCAGGCAGGGATAGGGGAGTGTCTATGTAACTAGCTGGGTAGGAGGAGCTATAAACTAGCTAGGTATTGTTAGGGGCAGTGATAGGGGAGTGTCTATATAATTAGATGGTAGGTGGAGCTATAAACTAGCTGGGTGTTGTTAGGGGCAGTGATAGGGAAGTGTCTATGTAACTAGGTGGGTGGGAGGAGCTATAAAGTAGCTGGGCGTTGTTAGGGGCGGTGCTGGAGCTGTGGCAGAGAAAGGAGAATTGCTTCATGGCTGTGGTTGGATACAGCAACAGGAAGGGTTAGATACAGGATGGAAACAAACCAAAGGGATCGGTTTACATGGTGAGAAAAAAAAAAAGATGGGGAAGATGAACGAGGTAAGCGACTACATAGGTATATGTGTTAATTATCATAGTAATCCAGGAGAATCCCTTTAAGTTATATACAGTAATGTTCTAAAGATTACATGATGAAATAGGATTTCTGACCCTCTTCCCCCAAAAAAAGAAAGGAAAAAGGAAAAAAAAGAAAAAAGAAAAACGCAGTACATGATTTTGGCAAATGGTAATTGGCAGCAGTTTTAATATTACTATGGATGTCACTGCTGTTATCTAGGATTGGCTAGGATTGGCTATCAGTCACATGATACTTGACAATATGTAATCTCATTACTAAATTGAAAACGCAGGTATGTTAAAAGTTTTAACAATGAAGCAACTTAAGAGTCTATCTATTTATCTATCGATCTATGTATTTGTAAAACTAACATTTCTGACCACTTAGTTTTGTAACTGTAAACTTCTACAACAGTAATTTAGAACACAATCATGAAAGAATAATCTATATACAAGAGAATTTCTATTTTTGTGATGTAAGAGTAAATTGGACCAGATCAAAAGACTTCTAAAATCTTGATTTGCAGAATTACTTGTTGGAGAATCATTTGCAATTCCTTATCAACTACATATACACCTCCTCCAACTCTTACTGCATCTTATTAAGGAATCATTCCTTTTTCCGCTTAAAACTTTGAGTATGATTACGACACATCAAACACTGAGATGTTTAGGTCTATTTTGCTATTAATTTGATGATCACGGTAATAATGAAATAATTGGAGGATGTCTCTTGACATAATCATTCTGGTGTCTGTGCTATACATGTAAACTGCTGGTTTAGAAAGTGTCTTGAATTAATTAAATGTAAAATATTTTCCGAGATTAATTGGATTCTCAGAATACTGCAGTCTTCGAGCAATGCAAAGCATCTTAAAGTATCTGTACTTGCAGCAGCTAGGAAGTATAGGGTTTTAAACAGTCAAATTTTAAATTTTAACTAGTAAGAATGCGTCACATCTGTTTCATGAATACCCACCTTGGAGCATCATTTTTTCATGTTCATTAAGCTTATAAATGCAGGAAAGTAACCTAATGTGTCTGATTGCTCAGGATATGATGCCACCTTGGCTAAGCAATATATGTTTCTTTTATTTTAATTTTTATTCTTTCCCACCTGAGTGCAGCACAGTTGTGTTTGTGCTGCCAGGGCTTGCTGTTGACCAGTGCAAAGGACTACAGTTCCCATGATTCCTCTTCCTTTTCACAGACATTGCCTGTTTCAGCCTCCTGTGTGCCTTGTTATTGCAGAGTGTAAGGCAATGCTGTTACTTCTCTGTTACTGGGAAGAAAGGGATGCAAATGAGCTCTGCCTCTGATGCCACCAGATGTACGGCAGCTATCCTATAAGTCAATGTTCAACCCTTTAAATATGCCTTGAGACATGGCTCGGATATTAAATAAGCCAGCACCTCGCCTGACTTATAGGATAGCTGCCTTACATCTGGTGGCATTAGAGAGAGTCATAAGTCTCCTCTCACCAATTAAGGTGCCCTCTCCAAACAGAAATAGTACCCCCAAAATTCTCTGTTATTGAGACACAGTCTGCTACTCAGCATGTGAAATACATCTCCTCTAGAGACATAGAGGGAGGATGAGACTCATATAAAGCCAGACAAGATGCATAATAATTAAGAGATGGGAAACTGGATTCTATAAAATCAAAATAGGACTCTAATTTTTCAAAAAATGTGGATAGTATAGAATCAAAATTTCATTAGAGTCAATTTGAGATAATTTCTGCAGAGACTAAGAGAGAGTTTTTCTTTAAAGATATACAGTACAGACCAAAAGTTTGGACACACCTTCTCATTCAAAGAGTTTTCTGTATTTTCATGACTGTGAAAATTGTAGATTCACACTGAAGGCATCAAAACTATGAATTAACACATGTGGAATTATATACTTAACAAAAAAGTGTGAAACAACTGAAAATATGTCTTATATTCTAGGTTCTTCAAAGTAGCCTTTTGCTTTGATTACTGCTTTGCACACTCTTGGCATTCTCTTGATGAGCTTCAAGAGGTAGTCACTTGAAATGGTATTCCAACAGTCTTGAAGGAGTTCCCAGAGATGCTTAGCACTTGTTGGCCCTTTTGCCTTCACTCTGCGGTCCAGCTCACCCCAAACCATCTCGATTGGGTTCAAGTCTGGTGACTGTGGAGGCCAGGTCATCTGGCATAGCACCCCATCACTCTCCTTTTTGGTCAAATAGCCCTTACACAGCCTGGAGGTGTGTTTGGGGTCATTGTCCTGTTGATAAATAAATGATGGTCCAACTAAACGAAAACCGGATGGAATAGCATGCTGCTACAAGATGCTGTGGTAGCCATGCTGGTTCAGTATGCCTTCAATTTTGAATAAAACCCCAACAGTGTCACCAGCAAAGCACCCCCACACCATCACACCTCCTCCTCCATGCTTCACGGTGGGAACCAGGCATGTAGAATCCATCCGTTTACCTTTTCTGCGTCACACAAAGACACGGTGGTTGGAACCAAAGATCTCGAATTTGGACTCATCAGACCAAAGCACAGATTTCCACTGGTCTAATGTCCATTCCTTGTGTTCTTTAGCCCAAACAAGTCTTTTCTGCTTGTTGCCTGTCCTTAGCAGTGGTTTACTAGCAGCTATTTTACCATGAAGGCCTGCTGCACACAGTCTCCTCTTAACAGTTGTTGTAGAGATGTGTCTGCTGCTAGAACTCTGTGTGGCATTGACCTGGACTCTAATCTGAGCTGCTGTTAACCTGCGATTTCTGAGGTTGGTGACTCGGATGAACTTATCCTCCGCAGCAGAGGTGACTCTTGGTCTTCCTTTCCTGGGGCGGTCCTCATGTCAGCCAGTTTCTTTGTAGCGCTTGATGGTTTTTGCGACTGCACTTGGGGACACTTTCAAAGTTTTCCCTATTTTTCAGACTGACTGACCTTTATTTCTTAAAGTAATGATGGCCACTCGTTTTTGTTTACTTAGCTGCTTTTTTCTTGCCATAATACAAATTCTAACAGTCTATTCAGTAGGACTATCAGCTGTGTATCCACCTGACTTCTGCCCAACACAACTCATGGTCCCAACCCCATTTATAAGGCAAGAAATCCCACTTATTAAACCTGACAGGGCACACCTGTGAAGTGAAAACCATTTCAGGTGACTACCTCTTGAAGCTTATCAAGAGAATGCCAATAGTGTGCAAAGCAGTAATCAAAGCAAAAGGTGGCTACTTTGAAGAACCTAGAATATAAGACATATTTACAGTTGTGTCACACTTTTTTGTTAAGTATATAATTCCACATGTGTTAATTCATAGTTTTGATGCCTTCAGTGTGAATCTACAATTTTCATAGTCATACAGAAAATACAGAAAACTCTGTGAATGAGAAGGTGTGTCCAAACTTTTGGCCTGTACTGTATATATGTATATATATATATATATATATATATAGAGAGAGAGAGAGAGAGAGAGATAGGTCAAGTTCATTGTTTGTCTTATTTTTATGTTTTCAAAATTTTTTAATTTGCAAAAAAAAAACACTTCTGCACTATATATCAATAACTTGACTGGTTGTCTGATTGTCAAGAATTCCAGAATTTCAGAAATCCTAATTAAGTGTCTGCAGAAAATACCGGCATTTCCTTTTGCAATTATGCTTACCTATTATGTTGCCAATGTAAGACATTAATTGCGTGATTAGTTTTATGCTTTCTTGTGATTACCAACTAAACTTTTTCAGTGTTTCATGAATACTGTTGGATTTTAAGGGATATATTTCTTAATTTCTCACTTAGCAGGGGGTTCCTACACATTGGAAGTATATATAAAAAATGTGCTAAAATGCTATTGTGTAAGGTGGTGTTGTAAAGGCTTATTTTATGTTTTCAATTATGACATTTTATATGCTGTATATATATATATATATATATATATATATATATATATATATATGTGTGTGTGTATATATATATATATATATATATATATATATATATATATATATTACATATGATATGTAAACGTAAAAACTCATAATGACAAAAATTAACATATTCTACTTTTGGAGGCTCTCGGTTGTCAGGCGTCCTTTTAAAATGTCGTGCACATACTGTGTTGTTCTCATTATAAACTGTTAATTCCATTCTGGGAGCCGCCCGCAGCTCTCCAACAAGTAACTGGCAGCTGACCAAGTGCTTTGAAGAGATTGGTATAGCGACTTAACTATTTCTGTCTCAGCAAATTTTTAAATTACTTCACAAGTCTACGACTAGTACAAACGTATTATATTTGGGTTCATCGACTGCAATATGCCAACGGTAGATTTCATAGACTGCAATATGGCAATGGTAGATTTCATAGACTGCAATATTCCAACAGTAGATTTCATAGACTGCAATATGTCAATGGTAGATTTCATAGACTGCAATATGTCAATGGTAGATTTCATAGACTGCAATATGCCAATGGTAGATTTCATAGACTGCAATATGCCAATGGTAGATCTTATAGACTACAATATTGTAATGGTAGATCATATAGACTGCAATGGTTTCATAGACTGCAATATGCCAATGGTAGATTTTATAGACTGGTAGATTTTATAGACTGCAATATGCCAATGGTGGATTTCATAGACTGCAATATGCCAATGGTGGATTTCATAGACTGCAATATGTCAATGATAGATTTCATAGACTGCAATATGTCAATGGTAGATTTCATAGACTTCAATATTCCAGCGGTAGATCTTATAGACTTCAATGGTTTCATAGACTGCAATATGCCAATGGTAGGTTTCATAGACTGCAATATGCCAAAAATCAACTTGTCACTTGCTGTGACCTAGAGGAAAACATTTTGTTGGCTGCGCTACAATTCATTGAGAGCAACAGATTTACTAATCCTGCCTGATATTTAAACAATGTAAACTTAGACAAAAAAAAGTTTCAAAATGCTCCAAATCTCTAATGGTGGTTCCTGCTGGATGATAAATTTGCAGCAACCTTTCACACTTTTGTTTAATTTATTGATTGGCTTACAGTAGTTTGCGTCAGTATTTTGTGTCAAAATTTTGGCACACGTTGTCATATTTTAAGCCACATCGCTCGTCAAGTGTCAACAACATAAAGTAGAGGCCATGCATAGCCTGTATGCCAGAATCATGGCGCACTTAGTTTAGTGAATCTCTCCTTTGTCTGTTATTTTACTACAGAGTGA
Source organism: Rhinella marina (assembly GCA_900303285.1). Classification (NCBI taxonomy): domain Eukaryota; kingdom Metazoa; phylum Chordata; class Amphibia; order Anura; family Bufonidae; genus Rhinella; species Rhinella marina. Next base: position 30,461 of record ONZH01002982.1, read on the forward strand.
AATCACTGAGGTGTGTTACAAAATGATTGCCTTATTTATAAGGTTGTAGGATCTAAGGGCTCATACAGAGGGGCGTGCAGCAGGCCACATGGTGGCCCATGTTTGACTACATACTGTTAGGGATAAGGGTGTTCACACATGCTGCAATTTGCTGCTATAGACTCATCCGTTGCAAAAGCTGCATGTTTCACATCAGGATTTTGTTGCAGATTTCTCTTTTTGTATTGAATTGTAAAGTGTGAAATCCGCTGCAAATTCCCTTGAAAATCTGCATCAAAATCCTCTGCTCCTCATTCAGTTTAATGCATTAACTATAGTGTGCAAGCGCATGAAAATCTTGGTGGGATAATGTGCAACACTAAGCAGCCACAAATACATTTTAACCATACGGACAATTCATCAAATACTTTTATAATTCTAGGTTCAAATATAAATTAGTTTTAGGTCATAAGATTGGAACCTTCATCTGTCCATAAGGGTTAACCCCCCTCCGATCTTGTTTGGCGGGTTTTCTCAATGTACTTTCCCTCTGTTTATAACATGAATGTCTACCCATTGTCACATGTCCTGTTTTATCTGAAGGAGGGTGTCTCCCCCAAAACACGTTGGACTTTTATACAATAAAGAAATTTGAATTCCTGACAAGCTGTTGAGCTCAGAACAGTGGTTCTTTTGTTCTTCCAAAAATATGTACTCGTCTGGAGCACAAGTGTTACCTCCCGACAGACCAGCAGTGAAGTCTGCAGGCCAGCATCGTTACCTATATTTGCTTTTATTGTTACTGTGAAAATTGACAAGCACAGAAGGTGAGCACCTCTCCTGAGAGCATACTAGCATTTTATCTGTCAAAACTGTACTACCGTATGTGGCTCTCTGCTTCCTTCTCTTTTATAAACTCAGAACAAGAAATCTAAAGATGTGCCACTGGCTTGCTCACTAAATTGAGTGATTTGTTAGGAACTTACCGTATTTTTCAGACTATAAGAATTACTTTTTTTCCCCAAAAAAGCTTGAAGGGAAATAGCAATTCATCTTATAGTGAGAATGATAATGACCGCTTCCATTAGGGAAGTTGTCTTCAGCATGCAGGAGGCCCAGGTAGTGTTGAGAAAAGCGCTAAACTGGCTGTACTCACTGCACCCTGGTGTTCTTCTGGGTATCTCACTGCACGTGTCCTGTGTACAGCATCAGGACGTAGTGTATGTAGATTTGCACTATGACTTGATCCTGTGCAACGTCAGGTCACACGGCAGCGCAGGCCTGCAGAAGACCAGAGAGTGGTGAGTGTCAACACAATCCAGAGCAGGAGAGGTAACTTCATTTTTTTTTTTTTTTAATCTAAACTAGGGTGTCTGAACTGAGGTCTGAGGAGGAATGGGGTCTGATAAAGAGGTCTGATGGGGTCTGATAAAGTGGTCTGACGGGGTCTGATCTGAGGTCTGATAGAGTTTGGAGATCTGATCTGAGGTTTGATGGAGTTTAGTGGTCTGATGGTGGTCTGATATGAGGTCTGAGGGTGAATGGGGGTATTATGGGGGTCTGATCTGAGGTCTGAGGAGGAATAGGAGTTTGATGGGGGTCTTATCTGAGGAGGAATGGGGATCTGATGGGGGTCTTATCTGAGGTCTGATGGAGCTTAGGAGTCTTATGGAGGTCTGATCTGAGGTCTGATTGAGCTTGGGGATCTGATCTGAGGTCTGATGAAAAATAGTTTTTTTTCTTACTTTCCTTCTCTATATTCTAGGTATTTCTTATAGTCCAGTGTGTCTTATAGTCTGAAAAATATGGTATGTCTAATTTTACACCACCTATTAGTTGGCTTATTTTGCACTGGCAGGGACCACTGGCGTGTCAGTGCTGGAGCTGTGAAGGATTGGACAAATTTTATAAAATAAAATGTTATAAAATGCTGGACAACTCCTTTAAATAAATAAATAAAAGCTAGTGATATAGATTTTGGCATTATTTGTGAAGATTTCAGATAGCACGTTAACCCTTTTTTGTCCTTCCAATTCAATGTTTAAAAGCCTCAAAGCTTAGAATTGATTTTAAGTGGCTTCTTTCTATATATACATCTGAAGTCTCCTTTGTGCCAAAGTTTTTCTAATTTAATTCTGGAATGAACAAAACATATTACCCTAAAAAAGGGCCTCTTTTATTCTTCCTTAGGTTTTTATATGAAAAGTGTGCATCATGCTTTAGCCTCCTCAACCACTCGCTAATCTACTCCTCTCAATAGGTTTTTTCAGCTGAAACGTCTTTGATAGATCAAAAGACATGTAAATGAGAACATCTGCACAAACTTGTGCAAATAATACACAAGCCCCGTCCCTCGTGTTCATTGTTCCCTGAACTGAGAAGATTTGAGGCCGTTTACATCTGAGTTCTATTATTTTCTGGAAATATGTCATCAGAAGTATTGTGTCCTCCTATGTTGATCGAGTGTGTCTGCTTGGTAGAACATACATCCCGTAAAGTCATCCGTCCTCTTAATCCAAACACAAGTGACACAGAATTTAGTACAGTACTAGAGAGGAAGAGCAAGACTCATTTATGAAAGCTGTAGTGCAGGATCATGTGCTGTATCTGCAATCAGTCATTTCCAAAGTTCAATTTACAAAATTAAGGCTGATTTGATTGATTAGTTGGGACTAAAGCTCATTTTTTTCAGACATGTCACAGAAGCTAAAATATTAGAAAGCCAACTGGAATAAGAGTTTAACTGTGGAGTTGACCTTAGTGGAGTCAGCATTTTTTTACATTATCAAACTTTATTACCCACATTTTTTTTGTAATCTAAATATCTTCAAAATGTTCTCAATATGTCTTTATTGTAGTCAGGAATCATTTTTTTGCCTGACATAGAATGTCAAATCTCCTGCATAGATAGAAAATTAAATCTTCAATATTTCAGTATTTATTTATTAAATAATTGTATTATATAATATAATTCTGATTGCCTTCGGCCACCACTGTGGGGAGCTTAACAGCTTACTGAATACTGTTATACGCAAAACTGTACAGTCTTTTTGGGATAACGTTTTTGCAACACACCATACCATTTCCCAGAAATCTGTGTGTAAATTCTCCTTGAGTAGCACTCCTCTGTATTCTGCCTGGCTTTATACTAAAAAGAAAAGCATTCCGCACTTCTGCGTTGCAGCAGCCAGGTCAGCAGTATCGGGGCATTAGTGGACTACACACTTTCCACCTATGCTGGAATGGTACCAAGATATGATTTATATTAGAGATGAGCGAATCTATTCGCCTCTTCGTAGATTTGTATCGAATCTTGGGATTTTTCAGCTGAGAAGCAAATCCGAATATTAGGTGATTCGCTTCGCTTTTGTACGCATTCGCTACGTAGTGTGTCCTATAAATTATACGCTATTCTACGTATAATTTAGTTACTCTATACGCTGTCGCGTACGAATTCAATTCAGCGATGCAGACTTTTCCCTGGTAGTTACTCTATACGCTGTTGCGTACGAATTCAATTCAGCGATGCAGACTCCTCCCTGGTAGTTCCGCCCCTTTCTCCAGCTCGGGAGGATGACGAGGCAACTCAGGAAATTAAGTTGGGCATTCGTGTGCCTCATCCCTTTTTCCCCCTTTTCAGGTTATTTGGGGAGCCCCTTGAAAGAGGGTTTTTTAAGGAACCTTTGCTGCTTTTTTTTTACCCATTTGGATTACAATTTTACCTATGTGGATTACAAATTGCGTTTGAGTTTGGGACTCTGCTCCAGTTCTATGACAAGCGTCAGAAGAAAAGAGACTTAAACATGTCCGTGAGCATACTAGGTAGGTGATATTTAAATGTATTTGCACTTTACCATATATATGTCTCGAATATTCGCTCTGCCTCTGAGGAGTGCACGCCGCGGCCTCTCCTCGTACGTTCCTGCGTATTACGTAATCGCTTAGACAATAGTACGCTGAGATTCGTAAGCTATTTGTACGCTCATGCGTACGTCTTCTAAGAAGTTGCGTACATTTTGTAAATGAACGTTTGTTATTAGTGAGTGAATGTTCGCTAATAGCACATAATAACGTATATTTTGTACGCAAATACAACAAATCTATTCGTCGAATATACGAATTTTAGGAAAAGTTCGGCGAATGTTTGGCGAATAATTTTTTGAATGATTCGCTCATCTCTAATTTATATACTGTAATGTATGTCACATGGAAGAACTTACTGCAGAGTCTGTAGTCAACTCTTCAAGATTTATCAAGGTGTGGCACAACTGGCTTAAGTTTCAAGAGTCTCCTGACTTTCAAACTCTGTTCTCCTGATTTTCGTCCCCCCCAAACTCCCTTTTTTTATTCTTTTTTTTACCCCCTCTTTATCTTTTTCACTTCTTTCTTGTTTCATGCCATTTTTTCAAGTGTGTTCCTCTCGAATGTATTACCTATGGTCTGCACACTTGTATGCTTATGCAATAACTCTCATTTAATGGGGTCCTATCTTGAAATCTTAGATTAATCTTCCCCTTGACCCTTATCATCTGTGTCTTTTCGAAGATTTGGAACAATGTAGTAGAAAAATGAGTTCTGACTGCCATAGAGATCTATCATGGAATGAGAACACAAAATGTTGGATCTAAAAATGACGTGCTATTAAAAAGTGGACGTTTAAGTTAAGGCTCTGTTCACACCATTGTCATGACTAATGCTTTTAACAGAGCCATGAGAACTACAGTGACAGATCTGTTGCAAAAATCCAAATAGTTTTTTGCACGCAGTGGGCGTATATATGCCAACATATATGGCAAAAATTTTGCAAAAACATACCCATTCTAATCTTCGCCAGATGCTTGTGTTTTCCTGGCATATATGTTGCATGCTGTTTGATAGATTTGTATCTGTTCTTTATTTATATGTTTTGTCACATGTTTATTTTCCGCATGTGGTCAGAGAAATGTATACACTTGATGTACGCAAGCTTAGTCTTTACACAAGGGCGGATTGGGAACTTAAAGTGGCCCTGGAAAAATTACTAAAAGTGGCCCCCATTTTGTAGTTGGATCCAAACTGATGGAATTCAAGGCCAGCAATACTATATTTTGGCACATTATACAACCCCACAGAGCCAAATACCAGAGTGCATCACAAAATACATCCCCAGTAGCCAGTCGTGAGGAGGTCCTGGGCATCGGCCCACTGGGAAATTTCCCTGTAAAGTCTATGGCCAATCCGCCCCTGTCTTTACATTTGCATACGTCGCCTATCACCTTCAATAGAAAAAAGGTATGCATTGGGCAGACATCTTTGCAAAGTGCTGAAAAGTATAGTAGACTTAAAAAAATGACAAATACATAAGCACAGCACAGTACATGTACAAAGTACACTGTCTTTGCATGTGTTATGTCCATATCAACATACATGCCACAGCCCAGGAATTGATGTTTTTTCATGTAAAACTATACACGTCAGGCCTACAGATAAAATGAATTCTGCACTGCCCTTTATAGAGATGCACATGCAGACGCCACATCTATTGCCGTGCAGACTATAAGAAATTAATAATTATGATCCATTATTGGACAGCACTGCTATTATCTACTTGCGAGTGGTTGTGTAACTATAGGGTATATTATACTGAATGTATTACAGCAAAGAGAAGTGTTAGAGTTGCATTTGTATTCATTTGTGTGCTCTCAGTGATATACAGTAGCGATGGTCATCAGACATGTTAAATCTTATCATCAGGCCCTTCAGGGAGTACACACGTCAGCTCTTTCTAATTAGTGCCTATTGTTATTCATCACCCTTGTTATTTCAATGTGACCCATGTCGTTGCTATTATACAATGTTCTTTTACTTTGTCCTGGCACATCAAGTAAACAACAATAAAACATTCCTTAGTAATGGTAGATTGCTCCTTAAAGGGTCTGTCCAGAGATTAACTTGTAACTGATGTCCGTAGCTGGTAGTAACTGATGTTGTAACTTAACTTGTAACTGATGTCCGTAGCCTGTCTCTGCTATTCAGTAGTCACACTTATCTGCTCCCCATCACCCTGGTCCTGCATGTTGGCTCCCTTATGTCCATCTTCCTGACCCTCGCTTGTTTACTTCCTCCCAGACATGTCACTGGGCCACTCTGTGGTCTCCTCATGCTGCTGCCACCTCACCACTATGTCACTGGGCCACTCTGTGGTCTCTTCATGCTGCTGCCACCTCACCACTATGTCACTGGGCCACTCTGTGGTCTCCTCATGCTGCTGCCACCTCACCACTATGTCACTGGGGCCACTCTGTTGTCTCCCCATGCTGCTGCCACCTCAACATTCTGTCATTGGGCCACTCTGTGGACTTCTCATGCTGTTCCCACCCTCCCTACTCCATGACTGGGCCACTATTTTGCCTTTTTGGCCTGGTTGACATCATAATTTATTTGACCAGTGGCTGGATGCAGCAGAACAGGTTATCATGCCCATGCTTGGGAGGAAGTAAACAGATGAGTCAAAATATTAGACTTGGTCATTTATTTGTTGAGGATAAGGATTCAGCCTCACATGTATGTGAGTAGCAAAAGTATGTAAACCTTTAGGCCCCTTTCAGACAAGCAAGTTCCACACATTTGACTCTCAGAGTGAGTATGCGGCAGCTCCAGTCCTGACCTCCCAGCATTGATGATTTATGATGCTATGTAAAACTTAGAGGTCTGGAATGTATTGGATAACACTGACATAATGTTGTTATTCCAGACCTCTATGGGTTACATAGCATCATAAATCAATATAAAGCTATGCAACCCCGTCAGTACTGGGAGGTCAGGACTGGAGCTGCCACATACTCATGCTGAGAGGCCGATGCGTGGAACTTGCTAGTCTGAAAGAGGTTTAAAGGTTCACATTCGTTTACCACTCACAGACGTGAGTCATTCTCCTCAATATATAAATGACCAAGTGTAATATTTTGATTCATCTGTTTGATTTAGTTATCTTTCTCTACTTGAAAATGTGATGTAGTTTTAGATCAAATGTATGCAAAAAAATAGGAAATTCTGAATGGTTTAGAAACGTTTTGTATACAAATGACATAACTGGACTCCACAGTCTTTACACTACATACCATTTACTGTAGTTTGGGTTTTTTTAGGATCTGATTGATTAAGGAGGAGAATCTTTCATTCTGTTCTCCATTGGTTAGCCAGAGCAGAGACCAACTACAAAATGTGTTTCTTCCTCTAGAGCAGTGATTTTCAACCAGTGTGCCTCCAGCTGTTGCAAAACTACAACTCCCACCATGCCCTTCTGTAGGCTGATAGCTGTAGGCTGCCTGGGCATGATGGGAGTTGTAGTTTTGCAACAGCTGGAGGCACACTGGTTGAAAATCACTGCTCTAGAGGACCTAAAGCTTCCAGTCAGTGTACAGTCCAATTATATATATGGGAACCATGTAATGCTTTATTTACCCTGTAGTGTTAGGTTTCACTCAGTTGCTAATTGTTTATTTTCAGGGGCTGTCCTAATAAAAAAAAAGGATTGTCCAAAGCAAGCCAACCACTTTTGAGGAGCAGTGGGGTTCAGAGGTTGTGGTCATACTCAGGAACTTCCAAATTATAGGAAAACACAAACGATATAAAAGCCAGTGGTAGGCAGGGGCCATTTATTGCATTGGGGAATATAAATTACACCTCTTCCATTGCAAAATTTTGGAGCCGTAGCAAAAATAATAAGTATTTTTTTTTCTTCAAAGCCAAAAGTTGCCTTATACTGGTGGTATTCTCAGTGGTAGGCAGGGACCATTTATTGCATTGGGGAATATAAATTACACCTCTTCCATTGCAAAATGTTGAAGCAGTAGCAAAAATAATAAGTATTTTTTTTTTTAATTCAATGTATTATAATAGACGGTCAGTTATCAATATACATTGGGCCAAGTAAAACGATTTGTGTGTGCAGAATTTCAAAGGGGTTGTTTGAGATTTTGATATTGACGGCCTGTCCTCAGGATAGGTCATCAATATATGATTGGTGAGGGTCTGACTCCCGGCACACCTGCTGATCCACTGTTTGAAGAGTTTGCAGTGCTCTGCGCCCTCCTCACAGCACTTCCTCCAAATTACAACAAGTAAAGGCAATGCAAACAAGTTTTTCAATGAAAGAAAATGTTTCAACGCTCAGCCCATATCTGTCAAGGTCTCTGGTCTGCAAAGGTTTTTTCTTTTTTCTTTTTGCATTTTATTAGGGATGAGCAAGTTTCCAAAAATTCGCTTCATATGCAAATTTGTTAAATTGGGCTTTCATATTCAATTTGGCCCAAATTGAAAGTACCCAAATTACCCTGAAAAGTCTTGTGTGACACTCTGGAATCTCCTAGGACTGTGTCCGACCCCTTTGAAGATCTTTAACACCAAGGCATCATTAGTAATGACAAAGTGACAGTGAGATATATGGCTATGAGTAAGTGAATGGAAGCTGGTGGTAACATACAGCCTCTTTAAGGAAACACAGTGGGTAGCAGTGGAAGAAAACATCTTTTGTTACTACTGAATGGTAAATATGTGAAATTTACATTATATTCAGTAATGATTGATGATGAATTAGTCTAAAACATAAGTTATATTTATGGTAACCGGAATACCACTTTAACAGTGTCATCCCCAGCGCCCTGCCTACAGCATTAAAGAAAACTGGCTGGGTTGTTATGGAAACCTGGTGTGAAACTGTCTGTATTTGGAGGCTAAGGACCTGCAAGCTTCTATTGGCTTATAAGGGTCATGTGACCAGGCTTCTATTGGCTAATGCATTTTTTGGGAATATCTCAGGAATGGTACATCCTGGAGAGCTGAGACCCAGTCTAAAACCTTCCCGGACACCTGATGTACCTGTGTGCCAAATTATGTGATTGTAGCTGCAACGGTGCGGATTCCTTTAGCAGACATACACACATATATACATACATACATACATACATACACTCAGCTTTATATATATATATATATATATATAATATATTGTGAGGCAGTGACAGGCCTCACGCTTCATGGAGGTCTGGAGGGGGTGGATATTCCAGTCCACATCCCTATTCCACCACAGGTGAGGCCACCTGGGTGTAATTACTGGTGTGATAAACCAGCCCTCAGTGTCAGTCTGGAGAGAGAGGGCCCCAGGGAACAGACCTGGAGAGGGCCCGTGTGGTCCCAGCCAGCAGGGCTGGGGGGGGGGCACAAGGCTGAGGAAGCCTTAGAGAGAGAAAGGCTGAGGAGGCCTGAGAGGTTAGAGCCTGCGGTGGCTCTGTGTGGTCTCAGCCACGAGGGCTGAGGGGCCACAAGGCTCAGTGTAGCCTGGAAGTTTGGGGGGCCCAGTGACCCTAGGAGAAGAGGGTCACACGGTCATAGTCGGGAGGACTATTGGACCATCTCCCCCCAAAGGATATGGTTGGAGTCACAGCCAGGAGGCTGCTGGACTGAACGGCTGAGGAAGCCGCACTTAAAAGCTATGTGTGAACAGCGTATGTATTTAGGTGAGTTAGCTGAACTATGTTTAGTCAGAGCCCAGCCGGGCTGTTTTGGTGTGCTGGTGCCAATAAAACTGAGTTGGACCTGAAAATCCCCGTGTTTTGAAGATATTATGTGATGTCGACCCCCCTGAAAGGATACGATCCCTTACATTATATATATATATATATATATATATATATATATATATATATATGATATCCACATAAACATATCCACTCCCTGCATAAAAAATTAAAAATCCACATGGAAATTTATGTAGTGATTTGGTTTTTAACGTTACAATGTGTCAATTTATTCTGGGGGTTTCTATAATACAATGCATACAGTGAAATCCAAAGCAGCATCCTCATGAAACATATACCTAATTTGCTTCATCAGAGATTTTGGGTCCTGATCGGATTTTCCCGCTGCGGTTTATGTCCAAGTGGACATGCCCTTAAGTGCACCTGCTCTATGATTGATAAATCAGCACAGCTTTGTTATGAATGACGATTCGTTGAGGCTCCTTGCATGCATGGCCATCGATCTAGTCACTATGGCTGTTAAGCAGGTGAAGTGTACTGCTCCCAAACTCTCAATCACATATGTCATAATAGTAAATTAGGTAGGGATCAGCTGCTGGGATCTCCTCTAAAAATTCAGATCTCATTTCTAGCACCTGTTGGGGATAGGATCACACATGACATTAAATAGAAACCCCATGAGCGCACTGCACTCAGAAGATCTCTCAATTCCCAATTACTGCAGTGGTAAAACCAAAGAATTTAACTACCGTGCTTTCAGGATCGTCAGGGGTCCATCATTTTGTAATTGACATGTCATAAAAGTTGGGAAACTACCCAAAATGAAATATAATACTATATAAAAAGGAAATAAATCTAGCATTTGTGGTGCATCTGACCTCTAACGATGACAAGGTTGAAATCAGTCTCCTTCAGACATTATGCAGTCACCGTCTAAACATGTTTCAGGCATGGTGGCCAGACTCTTAGCTGTAATTGTAGCAAATAGTCATGTACAACCTCACCGAAGAGAGCCGGGCTGAAATGGCCCCTCACAGCTTGTAATGGAAATCTGACATTTACTCAGCGTATGTGCTGTTTGAAGCTCCTGCCCATTATTGAGAACATCAGCCTGTCTCTCACGCTGCCTGCTTTGCCTTTCAAAGGTGTTTCAAGAGCACAGAATTGTTCCAGTGGATTGAAAAGAAGCTTAGGGAGAAAAGGAGCCACCGAATGAGTGAAAGACATCTTATTTCTAATATTTTACCTTATCACCTATACAGAAGGTGATAATGGAATGGAATAGCGTATATTAGGGCTTTAATCTCACAAATGGAAGGGGTACGCAAGGTTTTTATGACTTTGCGTAATAGTAAAGAAGGCAACGTTACATGTATGATAAATGTAGAGTGTGACAATCCAGTACTGTGTAGATAAAGGACAATAAACCCAATACTTCAATGGACAGTGTCAGTACAGTATGTTGACCTTCTCCATAACTGGACTGTATTACATCTTGTACTATAACAGGTGGCGTGAAATTCTAAGGTCTCTTCTTCGTGGCTAATTGTACTTTTGTTCCAGTGCATTTGAAATGAAAATGAATCAACATTACCAACAGTTTTAAATTGAAAACTGTCAACAGCCTTATTAAGACCTCTGTGTCTCCATGGTAACAGACTACAAACAAGATCTGTGTAGTCTGATCCTACAGTCACACCCCGTTCTCTTTCCTACTTCTTACTAATATATATTTGGTAGGTGTGCAAGAAGTAGAGGCTGCAGGATCAGCCTTCAAGGTATGTTTGAAGTCTGTATTATGAGATAGGGGGATTTTTACTGAAAAGAAGGGAGAGACCATGGACGGACTGAGAAGGATATTCAGTGTTTTATGGTATTATTTGTTTTTAACGTGCTTAAAAATTCATTTTAAAAACTGAGTGTTTAAAAACCCTTTTATTCCTCTTAAAAAAAATAAACCACATCCCCTTGGCTAAACCACACCCTTTATCGCTTAAAATGGATGAAGTTAGAAGAAAATGAAACCTTGCCTTCTCTGCAAGATTTCTACAAGATGTTAGGAATATGCATACAGTCTATCAGACTGATAAACAATATTGGCAAGTTTATCCCGTTTATATTAATTTTTAGGTTTAAGGCACCTTTACACACCCCAACGGAACAGACAGTTATCCAGAAGGAACCATTCCTCCCCAATAACTGCCTACTCGTCAGTAGGGGTGAAGAGCTACATTTACATGCAGTAATCAGCTCCATTGTATGGGGACAAGCAATGTCTATCACTCATCCTCATACAGATTCATTTTTTTTCGGCAGTAGATCCCTGTTTACACATGCAGCACATTAAATCATCTGTTAACATGATGTTTTAATGTGGTGCATGCAAGATTATTTGACCCATCAGGTGATCTGCTGCACCTTTACACCGACTGATTATCGGGAATTCGAGTTTGTTCGTGATAATCGGCCTGATGATTGCACTGTGTAAATCCTGCATTAGTGTTCCTAAAAGCCCTATTACACCTGAAGATAATCTTGAACATCATCGCTAACGCACGTTTGTATGGGCGCTCGTTAGCGATAATCTGGCAGTGTAATACTGCAGCTGATTATCAAATGAAGGAGCAAATGCATGTTCATTGTGTAATAAGAATCTTTCAGCAGGTTTACAAATCCTCGTTTGTTGGCGGCAGATTGTGTCGTGTAAGGTTATTTTCAAATCTGCGTTTTTGCTGTCCGGTTTTGAGATCTGGCATGGGATCTCAAAACCACAGCAGAACGCATCCGTTTGAATAATACAACTGGCTGCATCTGTTCAGAACGGATCTGGTTGTATTATATAGAAAATGAACATAGTGTATCTGGCACTAAAACCATTGTAAGTCAATGGGTGCCGGATCCGGCACCATTGACTTACATAGTTTTTGGTGCCGGATCCGGTATGTTCAGTTTCCTATGCCACACACTAAAACACTGCTTGTAGCAGTTTTGTGTGTGGCTTGGGAATGCAACAAACCGGAACGGAATGCATTCCAGTGCACTCCGTTCTGGTTTGTTCAAAACTGAAGTGCTTTCCTCCAGTCTTGAGATCCTCTGCCGGTTCTGAAAACCGGAAAGGAAAACGCAGATGTGAAAGTAGCCTAATCATGCTGCCGGCAAATAATGATTCAGCATGGGGATGAGTGATGACATTAGTGATCACTTATCCCTATACCGAGGATGAGATTGCTACATATAATAGCAGTGGTCTCCTCCGCTAGTGAACAGGGGATTGCGGGAAAGGAACGCTTCCTTCTTGGCAATCGCCTGCTCCATCTACAGGTATAATAGGTTTCTAAGGGTAACGGCGATATCTTTGGCCAGTCTTTTATGTCATGAAAAACAAAAATTCCCTTGTGCCTGGTTATTTATCTTGTGTAAGCAAATATTTCGATGAACAGCGACTGTTTTCATTGCCTCCATGACCAGATCTGATAAGTATGTGCCCTGTCACTTCACAGTGGGCGGTGTGACTAAATGGTCTGACATAAGAAACTAATCAAGATTAAGGAGCTGACAGCATTGCCACAACAAACTCTAGATACTAAACTGCCAAATGAATTCCAAGATTGATAGCAACACTGTCTTCTAGCGAGGAAATTAGCATAGAGCACGTGTCCCTTTGTCTTCCCAGTGTAACTCCCTGTCTATTAATCCTCACCAGAAAGCATGCCACAGACCTGGGGAGATACCAGTCATGCTAGTGCTGGATGGCATTCCTTCTTCTATGAAGGAAATATTCAAGTCACATATAACTTGCTCTTTCATTGGTCAACCTGCTGAGAAATATACCAGTGTATAAGCTCATTTCAATGGAGTCTGTCACTGGGAAATTCACTGGTAAACCAGGTACCATGCCTTTTAGGACTAGTCCAGCTGAATATAATGATACCTTTCACTTGCTTCATTTTGGAAAAAAAGTACCTTAAATCCATATGCAAATCAGCAGTTAAGTACACTAAGGGTGGGTCCAAGTCAATCTGTCCACCCTTGCTCCTCCTTGTTTCTCTGCTAGCTCCATTTCCTCTCCGTGTTGATTGATAGGGCCAAGTTTCTGTATGGTCTGACCATGTCAGTCCTAAAGGAGAGGGAGGAGGTGTCTAAGGATGCACAGAGTGGTCTCAACTGTGCACTTACCTGTTCATTTGCATGGAACGAAGCAACAGATCACTGAGGGGTATCATTACTTTTAGCTGATCTAGCCCTACAAGATGTTGTGTCTGGTGTAGCAGTGAATCTCCTGGTGACAGGCTTCTTTTAGTTAAATGAAGTAGATTTCGAATAGGGCCCGGCCGATCTCATATTGATGACTTATCTTGAGGATAGGTCATCAATATGTAAATCCTGGAGAACAACTTTAAGATGAATAAGTGCTCCATGTAGATGGCCCTGATATGTAGAGGAACGTTGGTTATGCCTAGTGCACTTGTGGTCCATAACACACTGTTCTAATCGGCCTTTTGACTGTCAGTGGTCAGTGATGTCTTAAGAGGTTTGGATTTTCCTTTTGTGTTAGAAAGACCCACTGAAAATAAGCTGATTGGAGGACATTGTGCTTCTGGGACCCCTAGCAATTGATCAACTGTGATTTACAGGATATCCTGGCATTAAATGCTCAGTTTCTCTGCAGCGCCATCACAGGGGAAATTAAGAATTACAATATGCCCTTTGAAACCAATGGGTTGTTTATGTAACCAATGGTTGTGTTCAGTCCTCCAGTGTGAGAGAAACTGTAGTGGCTCTGTTAGTGTTCCTCTGTGATGAAATTGTGTAATTAGCATCTAAACCTATGTTAATTCTAATTAACATAAGCTTGAGACACAGTGGATAGAAAAAAACTATGGGGGTAATTAATCAAACTGGTGTAAAGTAGAACTGGCTTAGTTGCCCATAGCAACCAATCAGATTCCACCTTTCATTTTTGACAGCTCCTTTGGAAAATGAAAGGAGGAATCTGATTGGTTGCTATGTACAACTAAGCCAGTTCTACTTTACACCAGTTTGATAAATTACCTTATATCTTTCATAAGTATGTGATCCAATATAAAAAAGTGGATCATGTACCCCATACTATATGGGTACACTTATGTGACTGGCACAATGTCATAGGCCATTCCACATAGATGTTATTATTACTGTTTTGGTATATACATCTATATGTGGGGAACTTTTAAACAGTGTCACCACATTAGGTACCATGACTCAAGTGTGGAAAAAAGTCTTTGTACAATTGTAACAATTCAAGGACATCATTACTATCGCCAGATCTGGACATTCAAGAGAACACAGGACGGTCAGGACAGCTAATGCTAGACCTAATGGAGCAACAGGCAAAAAAGTTGCATGGCCCCGGTTTCCAACTCTTTGAACAATCATGTGCCTAAGTGTACGTGCACATGCACCTTGACATAAACTACAAGGGTTGTCCCTTGAAAAATAGTGCACATTTTTCAAAGCAGCACCTGGATCTGAATACTTTTGTAATTGCTTGTAAATTTAGTTATTCTATGAAATCTATCTGTAAAGCGCCACCTGCTGTTTGCTTTATTTCTAAATTTCTCTGTCCTGCTCACTGAGATGGAAGCACATGCTCAGTTCTGTACTTCAACTGCCACCAGCTGCATCAGAAATGACACACTCACTGAGTAAGTGCATGCTCCCTAAGCTGACAGCTTGAAACAAATCTAGCAGAACAATTGGAGCACAGAATGGAGATATCTCTGGATCCATGTCAGGTACAGGGCTGGTTCTAGCTTTGTTAAAAAGATACTGTCATATACTATATGATATTGGATTTTCATTTTTTACATTAATCATGGAATGATCTCTTTAAGCACATCCTTCTGGTGTAAAATGCCAGTCTTTGATAAATGAACCCCAATATGTCAAGTTCCACAATATTGTGCAAATTCTGAGAAATACTAATAATCTGTTTTAAACAATATTGCTGTAGTAAGGGAAGAGAACAACAGCAGAAGCGCACAGCCTCAAAAAAGTTAGCAAAATAGAGACATCATTTAGAGACTTGTTTATTGGGGAGGTTTAAAACTCATTTCTATGCCAGGGAAAAATAATTGGCTAGACCTAACAGATTCTGCTTCTGCGATATTTAAAATAAATTGATAGGGTGCACAAGCATCTCACAGCCTAAAGAGAAATTAAGTACACACAAAACACATTTATTTTTTTGTAATTTTAATAGTGTGCACTTTTCAGTATAATATAACAGCTATAATTCTAAATCTTAGTTAATATATAAAACACATAATAAGAAATAGAAAAAACTGAAAATCAGAACTTGTAATGTGGCAGTAAGGGAGAGTTCACATCTACATTTCATTTTCCGATCTTCTGCTCTGTCAGAACAACAGAAAAAAATAAATAAATAAAACACGATCCTGTAAAAAAAAAAACGGATCCTATGCATCCATTATGCACATTTGGCATCCGTTTGAGCCATTTCCATCTGAGATTAGGTTTTTTTTGGATGGAAAAAAAAGTATTGCATGCAGGACTTTTCTTTCCGTCTAAAAAATTGATCTCAGGTGGATCAATGGCTCAAACGGATGCCAAATGTGCAACTAGATCCAGTATTGTTTACAGGAACCTGTTTTTTTTCTGTTCTTCTGATGGATCAGAAGAACAGAAAATTAGACGTAGATATGAATGCTCCCTAAGTAACAATATAACATGTAAAGGAATACTAGGTTATAGAATAAAAAGTGTATAATTCACTCACCAGCTTCACTTTATAATATACTTGACCATTATTATCCCAGGTGAGGAATGTGATAAATCAGTAGTATCCATAGTCTATCAAATTTATTTGAAACTATATTTTGCAGATACTGTATACCTGTTATGCCTTATTCACATCTCCATCAGGCAGATCATATAGGCTGTTTTGGATGCGGCATTGCTGGATTCTCTAGTTTACTGTCAGATCTCCAATGATTGTAATGAGGTCCGGGGGCGATCATGCCACTTTCCAGCATAAATGCGGGTTTCGGCCACACAAAAAACAGTTTTTTATCCGGCCGACAGGCGGCATTTGTGCCGGATTAGACAGTCGGATCTGCTTCACGAAGATGTGAAGGAGGCCTTATTCTCATGCACTGGTAATGATCTAAAAAAATTGTAAAGAGTAGAGATGATCAAATTGATCGCATTGAATTTTTCCCAAATTTTTAAAAAAATTTTTAAGTTGAATCTGAATCCAAATTTCTGGTGATTGGATTCAGGTGAATTTTGGAGAAAGAAGAAAAAGTAAATAAAAATGTTTGAAACATGAGAGAGAAGAGAGGAAAAATATGAGTCCCAGGAGACCTCAGAGCGTCATACACAAATTATCATGCCAGTTGGAGATCTTGATCTGGATGGAATTGGACCCAAACTGAATCGGTTGACCGATTTGGCCGAATAAACTCTGAATAGAAGTTTGAGCAATTTGATCATCTCTAGTAAAGAGTCTTAGGCCTAGGAGAAAAGGTTTATCCTGACAAGCACACTTTTGACAAAGCCATAATCTTGAACATTTTTGCATTTTAATCCCCCTTCCCCCTAAATATGCAACTGGTCTAGCTGAAAATTGTTTTTCCACAAACAACATACGGTATTTCACCTCTCCAGGGACCTTCACCAGTCAAAACAATGAGGATCCCAGAGTCTCCTGTGTGAGTAGGAGACTAGAGTGCCGTCGTGACCACTGCTTCATTAACTGTCTATAGGACTGTCAAGTATGGCACTTGGCTATCTCCAGCAGTCTCAGGGAAGTAAATGGTATGGTGGTCACGCATGGACATTACCGTTCATACTATTCACGCAGGGGACTCAGGAACATCCTTTCTTGTGACCGGTGTGGGTCCCAGCAGTTGGATTCCAATCGATCTTACTTTTATCATCTATTATATAGATAGGTGATAAATGTTGTTTGTAGACCAACTCTTTGTGATGTGGAGGTTCTTAGTGACCAGAAAAGCTATAATTATAACCAATATGCTCTAAAATATAGACACATAAGTACTCTGGGGTTCTGTTTCTCTTATATAGTTTCTACAATGCTAAAGTCCTACAATGCAAAATTTGGGGCCGAGGCCATGACCACCACATTTACTCCTATCTAGAGATGAGCGAATCATTCAAAATTTTATTCTCCGAGCATTCGTCGAACTTTTCATAAGATTCGTATATTCTACGAATATATTCGCTGAATCTGCGTACAAAATATACGTTATTATGTGGCGTTTAGTGAACATTCGCGCACTAATAATGAACGTTCAGTTTTAAAAGGTACGCAACTTCTTTGAACACGTACGCATGAGCGTACAAATTGCGTACGAACATGACGGGCTTTGCTTGAGAGGACTGGTGGAGCAGGAAGAATGCTCTGAGTCTGACCCCTGGCTTCATATGGATACTGTATCTGCAGATGACAGCAGATCATCCAACTGAGACTAAGATGAGCGTGTCATCCACTCCACTATGTCATCCACTTTTTCCTCCACTACAATTTTGTGCCTTGGTGGGTTAGCCCGGTGGAACAACAGCCAAGTATTGTGAATACTACAAGTAGAAGCTCCGGCTACAGGTCCTTTGGCACTGCTGCCCTGTGCCACCTTCTCCTTTTTTTTAGAGCTCGAGGTCTGGCTGGAACTGGACCTCTTTTGCTTATCCATTCCAGACATTTTTCACTTCACTCTGTGGCCTTGCAGCTGGTCTTTATCTTTGTCCCTGTCTCTCTCCCCGTCTCACTCTCCCTGCCTGATTAATTACTAGCCCGGCACTGGCCCTGCAGAATCCCTAATGTGTAATATGGATTCCCAGAACAATTACACCCCAATTTCAACAACACAGGTCTCAGTGTCTCAGAACTTCACACACAGTGCTTCTGCTTGTCTTAGCAGTCGCACCAGAAGTGATGCGTCATTGGCTGACCAAGCCTGAGCCAATCAGAGCAAGCCCTGCCCACTAGGTCAGGTGACAGCTTTCTTCCCGGGCTTTTGCGCACGATAAACGAACTAACAGTAAAAGTTCGCTAATTACTTGAATTCGTACGCAACAGCGTATAGAGTAACTTATACGTAGCATTAGCGTACAATTTATTGGACAAGTACCTAGCGAATGCGTAGAAAGCCTTAGGAACATTTTGGAATCTTAACGGAGCGAATCACCTAATATTCGGATTCGTGTCACAGCTGAAAATTTCCAAGATTCGATACGAATCAACAAATCGACGAATAGATTCGCTCATCTCTACTCCTATCTTTACTTTTTAGAGAAAAGGGCATTGTGACACACCATTTGTCATCTATTTCATTTTCTCATCTTTCTCATTGACTGGTAGCTTTGCACATTTCATACTACTCATGACCTTGATGGATTAGACTACATTAAGCTTCGGCTCTGTTTGTGACTCAGCATTGGGCAGTGGATCTGATGAGCTCAGAAAGCAGCATCAGATCTTCTGTGGAAGCGCCGAGTCGCTAGGGAGAGGCACGAGAGCACAGGGTTAGACGAGAAGCCTAATCCTGTCAGTCAAAGGGAGGGGGGAGTGCACAGAGCTCAGTCATAGCGTTAGTGGTGCTCCAAGCATTTCAGCCAGCCCCTTGGTGCTCAAAATGGGTAATTTGCATAAATATAAAACATAATATATCGCTGCAGCTATTGACCTTAGAGACAAAAGAAGGGTATCAATTTATTTTGCATGATCAGCCCTACTAGGCAACTTGCCTGGATTAACAAGGTTGCTCATGCTGACAGATGCTGTTTAAAGGGAGTCTGTAAACAGGAAATTCACTGGTAAACCAGGCACGATGACTTAGGGCTAACTCTTTATTGATCTTTACTAAATGTAATGATATTGATACTGTCCACTGATCTGTTGCTTCATGCTGGAGAAAAAGTACTTTTAATTAATATGCATAAGAGCAGTGGGTGGGCCCAAGCCACTCAGTGTACCATAGTTCCTCCTGCTTCTTCTGCCAGGTCCTACTGCTCCTATTTGAAAAGGACAGATTCTCACAAAGTCATCTCGTCTGACCATGTTAATTAAGAAGGAGAGGGAGAAGCTGGCAGAGGAGGATGAGCAAGGGTGCACAGAGTGGCTTAGGCCTGCCCTCGGTGCACTTAACTGCTGATTTCCATATGGATCAAAAGGACTTTTTCGCTGCGGCCTTCTCTGTGTTTCTTTCAGGCCCAGTGACGTCACAACTAGTATCACTGACCTGGAACAGGGCTAAGCTCTATTCACGTGAATGGGGTTTAGCCCCGCCCCAGGCCTGTGATACTAGTCGTGACGTCACTAGGCCTCCAGTAAACAGCGAGAAGGCTGTGGCGCTTCTACGGCACCACTGCCTTCTCAAACAGCTGATCAGCGGGGGTCCCAGATGTCGGACCTCCGTCGATCAGATGCTGATGATCTATCCAGAGGATAGATCATCAGTTAAAAAAAACTATGGAAACCCTTTAATTATTACCTGGGAGTTGACTCAAGCAGCATTCAAGAAACTACATAGATGATTGCAATTATGGGGCAGAAGTTGTAATATGAGTTAAGTTTCCTCTAAAGGATACTAGAAAAGTTCTGCATATGTATGGACAGGTCAATAAATCTGCACTATAGTTTGCCAAAAACACAGCAACAAATTTGCTGTGTTCACCAGACACAACAGCGGCCGTGTATCTTTACAAGGACATGGCTTTCTCTGAATGCAGAAAGCCAGTAAACCAGATAGGAATATTAGATGTGGCACTTAATTAGAAATGATGGGGCAGAGTTATTTGCCCGTATCAGAAAGTAAATTTATTTTTGCTAATGTGCAGTAATTGCATTGAAATAGGAGCGCAATTCATTTAAGCATTTAATAACGAGAGCTTGTGGCTTAGAAGCTTTATGTAACAATGGCAGTTTTAACCTATCTTGTCTCAACATTAATCATGGGAGAGGTTTTTTTTTAGAGGTTGTTTACCTCTATGTGCAGCAGTTCATGGCAAGGGATTTTTTATATAGTGTTTTCTTATTTTTTTCTGAGCTTTACTAATGACAAAATCTATGGAGGGGGACTTTGTAAAAATTGTGGATGCACACAAAGGTCCATGGGTGGTTGGAACCAATGATAGTTATAAACAGCAATGAACCTTTGTCAATGTTGTAATTGCCACTTGGGTGATGCAGCACAGTTGAATGGGGGTGGGGGGGGTACTACAAATTGCATATTGTTTATTGTTAGGCATTTTTACTATTTTTACTGGCCGTCACTACCAGCAAGAAAGGTTGGCAGGAACAGTTTTAACCATCTTCTTCCTCCCCTCTCGATAAGAGTGGGCTAATCCTTCTTCCTGCCAGGAGGGGGGCTATCTAGAGACAGAGAGGAGAGGAAGAAACCTTCAGTGCTCCTGCTCCTGATTCTTCAGAGAGAGAAATTCATTTGTCCTCAATTAAAGCCTTAAGAGTCCAGACAGCAGAGTGAACTGCATCTACAGACACTGGTGCGAAGTAAGGGAATACAGCCAAGCCACCCATCACCAAATAACCACTAGGCCAGTATCACCTAAGTGCTGAATAACCACCAACTAACCTGCTGCTGGTATCCTTGCTGGTGCCAATTGCACTTAAAGCCTGCTGTTACTGTATGTATTTCAAGTTCTACATTGCACTTAGTAAAAAGGACTTTGTTATGTTTAACTCTGACCTCGTTCTTTGGTACGAAACATTTCATAAGGGCCACTACCAAGCCTCTCCTCTAAACCGGCTCCTTAGGAGGATGCAGCAAGTGTGACATTACTAAATTAAATATTACACTGCCTGATATTGGGGCGCTGTGAACAACAATGGATGATAACACATCTATCGGCACTCGCTTGCACCGGTCTGATTATTAGTGTGGAAGGAACGATTGCTACACCAGTTGTTCCTCCCTCATTCTGTTCTATTGATCATCGGCTGCACATCCACAGGGAGATGTGCTGCCGATAAATGGGCATCTTTCATCCTGATGAAATATGCCCATCAGCAAACAAGCGTTTTGATTGGCTGATCAACTGCTCAATTGTATGACCCAATTTATCAGGAACAAATGTACCTATGAACGCTTTTTCCTGATAATTTGCACTGCCCCACAGAAGATTGCAGACCCATCCCTGACATACCTGTGTGCACTTTGTGTGTATTGTGTGTATTGTGTGTATTCCATGTAAAACAAAAATTCACAGAAGATGGTGCACTACAACAGTAAATGCAATTGGCAATATATGGTTAAACCCTCACACTGATATTAAAATGAGACTTTCGCCAATATATTCAAGGTATCTCAAGTGGCACGGGACCTAACGCTAACCCTACTATGGTATAAGTAATTACAGATAGGGGCATGAAGTCCGACACACAGCAACCAGCTCCCAGTTACCTCCAGCGTGAAATCACACATACAATGGGAGGGGGGCAGAGGCTGTGAGTCTCCTTGACGCCATGTGACCCAGGCTGCACAGGTGCACCTGAATGTTAGCCATTGGTCAAATCAAGGCACATTCAACCTGGAGTTGCCACACCTCCAGGTATGCATGTGCAGACACAATCGCAGAAAAAAAGTGGTCTCAAATGGCAGAAAATGCTCAAAAAACCCCATATACTGTTGTGCATTTATGACCGGGGGAGCAAATCCTGCACATGTGGTCCACTGCTGAACGTAATCCCCAGCAAAAATGCATACAATGGAGGATGCCGGCAGCGGACCACATGTACCACAAAAAACATCCTACACAGGATAGCCAAATGTGCGGATGTGACAAACTATATACAACTAAAATTCAAAGAAGATGGTTCACTACAACAGTAAATGCAATTGGCAATATATGGCTAAACCCTCACACTGATATTAAAATGAGACTTTCGCCAATATATTCTTATATCAAGAACATACCGGAGCCCGAGCACCCCGTCAAGGTATCTCAAGTGGCTCAGGACCTAACGCTAACCCTACTATGGTATAAGTAATTACAGATAGGGGCATGAAGTCCGACACACGGCAACCAGCTCCCAGTTACCTCCAGAGTGAAATCACACATTCAATGGGAGGGGGCGGAGGCTGTGAGTCCCACCTATACTTGACGCCATGTGACCCAGGCTGCACAGGTTCACCTGAATGTTACCCATTGGTCAAATCAAGGCACATTCAACCTGGAGTTGCCACACCTCCAGGTATACATGTGCAGACACAATCACAGAAAAAAGTGGTCTGAAATGGCAGAAAATGCTCAAAAAACCCCAAATGCTGTAGTGCATTTATAACCGGGGGAGCAAATCCTGCACATGGGGTGCTCGGGCTCTGGTATGTTCTTGATATAAGAATATATTGGTGAAAGTCTCATATTAATATCAGTGTGAGGGTTCAGCCATGTATTGCCAATTGCATTTACTGTTGTAGTGCACCATCTTCTGTGAATTTTTGTTTTATATAGTTTGTCATACCCGCACAGTTGGCTATCCTGTGTAGGATGGTTTTTTGTGGTACATGTGGTCATGTACAGCAACCAACAGGAAGTGTTGGCCTATTACATCGATGGTCAGAGTGAAGATTGCAAAATTTCAGGATTATTATTTAGCATAATGACCTGGGAAATTAGAAAAACCTTTACAAAAATGTATAGAAATATATATATTTATAAGTACCCAAAAGTCCTCATAAAAATAAAGGAGAAGAGAGTATAGGGAGGTGTGTTATGAATGCCAACATTTATTACTACTAGACAGATTTTTTTTTAATTACCTGTTATAGGGATGGGAGGAAATTGTTTGTTACTGTACTGTGTGTAGGACTTTGGTTTTTACCGGTGGGATGTGCCGTCACTTACAGGAGTATGTGGCAGTCACTTATTGGGAATGGTGCTTGTATTTTATGGGCTTCTGTGGTTGTCAATAAGGAGAGGCTCTTAGATGGCTGCGATTGATATTTTTGAAGACCAAAAAAAAAATTTGCAGATGATGGCAAACTGAGACTGCCTTTCCACATCACAGAATTTGAGTGCTCACTTAAAGGGTTACCCATCTCAGACATTGGTGGCATATCACTAGATGGGCAGCAAGGTGACTCAGTGGTTTGCACTGGTGCCTTGCAGCTCTGGGGTCCTAGGTTTAAATGTGACCAAGGACAAGATCTGCATGGAGTTTGTACGTTCTCATGTTTGGTTATGATAACTACTGTAAAGTGCTGCAGAATACGTCACCGCTATTTAAGTCAGTAGATGTGGGTCTCCCCTCTGAGACCTGCTTTTATCTCAAGTATGGTGCCCCTGAAGTAAAGGAGAGTGTGGTTTGCGTGCCCTTCACTGCTATGGGAGCTTCAATATAGCAGATGTCACGCTTTGCTATTTTTGGAAATCCCATAGCAGCAAATGGAGAGGGCACTGCGCATGCACGGCCACCTCTCCATTCTCTGCTATGGGACTGCCTGAAATAGCCGAGCAAGCACTGCTTTCAGAACTCTCCTTCACTTTGGGAGGTCCATTATAGGTTAAATCTGCACTTATATGACATTGGTGGTATATATGAGATACATGAGATACCCCTCTAAGAGTGGCTATGATTCTGTTTCTGGTAGTATGTTACTGGTACTGTGCTCTGGAGTCACAGCTATGGGGGGGTTCATCCTCTCCATCCAAATAAAGCCCCCTAAATACTATACCCCATCATGTGGAAAATTTATTTATTTTAATGTGTTTTCATAACTTTTTAATCATTGTATTATTACACTGTGCAGTGTCCAGAAAATCTCTTACTACCAGAGACTGTCAGAAGGCTAGGTGTTGCTGACAGGCTTGATTATGGCGTTCTTCTTAATCTAATTATGACTTGTGCGAATGTGTGAATACACTGGAAAGCCTGGCTTCCAACTTGTGAACACCTGATGTCTCTTAGCGCATAAAGATCTGAATAGTCAGATTAGCATATTAATACGTATTATTTGCGTCGGGGTGTTCACGTGTAAATGACACAAACTGTAAAAGTTATTAAGGTGTTAATGAGCAAATCAGACCCTCGGCCCGTTCACATGAGGATACTTTTCTTCGAAAACATCTCTAAACAGAGACCCACTGTATGTTAAGAATAATAGATCCATCAATAGCGGCATGTTGACAGTTTCCACATAGAAACATGAGATTGGTTTCAATGCTGTCTATAAACCAAACAGTGAAAATAAATGATAATAGAGATAACTATGAGATACCAGAATACAACTACACCCAAAATTGGAGCTTCACATGGTATAAAAGAAAGGTAGATTTACAGTCTTCTTACTGTCTGTACTGTTGACTTTCACTGCTGTTTGGAGAGCCGTAACATGAAGCTCCTGGCTCCAATGCAAATTTTATAAGATTGTCTCAGCCTACTGTGTGCCATTCATAGTCTGTGAGCCTCCCTAGCCACTGGGGCCCGGATGTTCCGGCAATTTGTGCATCCCTAAGGCCTCTTTCACACTAGCGGCAGCACGGATCCGGCAGGTGAAGGGTGCCGCTGGATCCGTGCTGCCGCAGGGACATGTGTGGGGCCGGAACCGCGCTCTGGCCCCACACATGTCACACAGTACATACACACAGACACACACACACAGACATATACATATACAAATACACATACATACTTATATGCTCCCGGCAGGTCTCTACAGCGCAGGAGGAGCAGGACGGCGCACACATAGGACGATTCCCCACAGCGCCCTCTGCTGGGCGCCGGGTGGAATCGTTCTATGTGTGCGTCGTCCTGCTCCTCCTGAGCTGTGGAGACCTGCCGGGAGCATGTAAGTATGTATTTGTATTTGTATATGTATATGTCTGTGTGTGTTTATGTGTATGTCTGTATGTGTGTATGTATGTATGTGTGCAGGTGACGGATCCGTCATGAACTCCATTGAAAGTAAATGGAGGACGGATCCGTTCACCATTGTGTCACACCAAACGGATCCATCCCCATTGACTTTCATTGGGGGTCATGACGGATCCGTCTTGGTGCGGATGCCTGGACCGGTCTGAAGATGGAACGGAATGCTTTTAGGAGCATTCCGTTGTCTTCAGTTCAGTTTTGTCCCCATTGACAATGAATGGGGACAAAACTGAAGCGTTTTATTCCGGTATTGAGCCCCTATGACGGAACTCAATACCGGAATTATAAAATGCTAGTGTGAAAGTAGCCTAAGTCTTTTTAAAGTATTTTTTCCTCCAGAAAAAAATACAGGAAGCTCTTCTGGCAGAGATGCTGTATATTGTGTGAAATCTTCAGTGTTTTTTCTTACGGTAAGTAGCAAGAGGTTTGAATAGATGCTCAGCAATGTGAACTCAGGTACATATTCCCTAGTGACATCTATTCACTTCTCAGAGTGTGTAGCAACCTGGTTGAAGGCACAATTAGTCCTCTAGGCTCTCAGTAATTCCTTACAGTAGAGGATTTAACAGATGCAATTATATCTTTTTTCCCAACTCTTAAAAACAATGAATTAAACACAAAGAAGAAAAAAATGTGTCAGCTGGAGCTACTGATGAAATGTTCGTTAGTGTTAATGGCTCACTTCTCACAAGTCGTTGGAGGTGATCTAACCTTGCACTATTTTGACTTTAGACTAAAGCTAAGAGCCAGCTTGTGGACTTATATAGCAGAATCTGACATCACATCTTGAGCATAATAAGGCTGAAGACAAAAGTTATCTTCATGAGACAGTCCCTTTAATTGGTAACAGGTAGAGATTAGCGAGCACTAAAATGCTCGGGTGCTAGTTATTCGAGAGGAACTTTTCCCGATGCTCGGGTGCTCGTTTCAAGTAACGAACCCCATTGAAGTCAATGGAAGACTCGAGCATTTTTGCAGGGGACCAAGGCTCTGCCTAGGGAAGGCTGGGTGAAAACCTGGAAACATCAGAAAATGATGGAAACACCACGGGAATGGACAGGAAACAGCAGGGGCAGCATGCATGGATGCCTCTGAGGCTGCCTAATCCCACCATTACCCCAAATTCTCAGGCAACAGCCTGGTGGTTACCCTCATGGCAATTGTGCTCACCCAGACCAAGAAAGGCGAGGCACATGCCCATCACATGTTAGGGAAGCACCCAACTAGGTGCAAAGAAAAATTGTTTAGAGAGAGGGCCTGTAGGTGGACCTCCGGAAAAATTGTTTGGAGAGAGGGCCTGTAGGTGGACCTCCAGAAAAATTGTTTAGAGAGAGGGCCTGTAGGTGGACCTCCGGAAAAATTGTTTGGAGAGAGGGCCTGTAGGTGGACCTCCGGAAAAATTGTTTAGAGAGAGGGCCTGTAGGTGGACCTCCGGAAAAATTGTTTAGAGAAAGGGCCTGTAGGTGGACCTCCGGAAAAATTGTGGTAAAAGAGTGCCAGTTGTACCTCTAAAAAATTGGGTTTTTTGGGTCAGCGTTAGACAAAGACGACAAGGAGGAGGAGGACTAGGAGGAGTAGAGAAGAGGAATCGGATACATAAGTAATGTTAATCTTTAGCTGCTTTCCCCCGGAGGAGATTTGAATTCCGGTGAAATCCAGGCTTTGTTCATTTTAATAAGCATCAGCCTGTCAGTGCTGTCAGTTGACAGGCGTGTACACTTATCAGTGATGACGCCACCAGCTGCACTGAATACCCGCTCTGACAGCACGCTAGCGGCAGGGCAGGCCAGCACCTCCAAGGCGTACAGGGCCAGTTCAGGTCACGTGTCCAGCTTTGAAACCCAGTAGTTGTATGGAGCAGAGTGATCGGTCCGGACGTTGGTATGGTCAGCTAGGTACTCCCTCACCATCTTTCTGTAAAGCTCACCCCTACTCTGCCGAGACTGGGGACAGGTGACAGTGTCTTGCTGGGGTGACATAAAACTGGCAAAGGCCTTGGAGAGCGTTCCCCTGCCAGTGCTGGACAAGCTGCCTGCTCGCCTCCTCTCCCCCGCTACTTGGCCCACAGAACCACTCCCTCTGCCGCTAGCGGCGTCAGATGGGAAGGATTGTTTCAGCTTGTGCACCAGGGCCTGTTGATATTGATTCACTCTCATACTCCTTTCCTCTACAGGGATGAGAGTGGAAAGGTTCTGCTTGTACCGTGGGTCCAGGAGAGTGAACACCCAGTAATCGGTGTTTGAAAAAATGCTTCTAACTCGAGGGTCATGGGATAGGCAGCCTACCCAACATGCCCTCTCCTCACTGGCTGACTCTCCATTTCCTCCTCCTCCTCCAAGTCCTCCTCTTCAGCCCATACACGCTCAAGAGTTAAGAAGGACTGAGCACTGGTACCCTCTTCTGTCTCGCCGACATTCTCCTCCTCTTCCTCCTCATCCTCATCCCCCTCCTCCGATACGCGCTGAGAAACAGACCAGAGGGTGCTCTGGCTATCAAGCGATGTATCTTCCTCCACCGTCTCTTGTGACAAGCACAAAGCATCCAACTTCATGCTGAGCAGTGAGTTTTTCAACAGGCAAAGCAGCGGGATGGTGAGGCTGATAATGGCGGCATCGCCGCTGACCATCTATGTTGACTTCTCAAAGTTGGTCAACACCTGGCAGATATCAGACATCCACGTCCACTCCTCATTGTAGACTTGAGGAATCTGAGTGACCTGACTACCAGTTCTGGTGGAAGTTGACATCTGGCAGTCTACAATGGCTCTGCGCTGCTGGTAAACTCTGGATAACATGTTTAATGTCGAATTCCATCTTGTGGGCACGTCGCACAACAGTCAGTGAGCGGGCAATTGTAGGCGGCGCTGCGCTGCCCTGAGAGTGGCAGCATCTGTGGTCAACTTGCGGAAATGCGCACAGATGCGGCGCACCTTGGTGAGCAAATCAGACTGATTGGGGTATGTCTTGAGGAACCGCTGAACTATGAGATTGAACACGTGGGCCAGGCGTGGCCCATGTGTCAGTCTGCTGAGTTGCAGAGCCGCCACCAGGTTACGCCCGTTGTCACACACAACCATGCCTGGCTTGAGGTTCAGCGGTGCCAGCCACAGATCGGTCTGCGCCGTGATGCCCTGTAACAGCTCTTGGGCGGTGTGCTTTTTGTCACCTAAGCTCAGCAGTTTGAGCACCGCCTGCTGGCGCTTACCCACGACACTGCTGCTGCGCCTAGAGCTACCGACTGAAGGCGCCGTGCCCACGGATGGTATTTCGGAGGAGGAGGTGGAGGAGGAGGAGGGATCGGAGGAGGAGGCATAGTACATCTGAGAGACCGTGACCGAGGTAGGCCCTGCAATCCTTGGTGTGGGCAGAACATGAGCGGCCCCAGGGTCAGTCTCGGTCCCAGCCTCCACCAAGTTAACCCAATGTGCCGTCAGTGATATATAGTGTCCCTGCCCGGGAGCACTTGTCCACGTGTCTGTGGTTAGGTGGACCTTCTCAGAAACAGCGTTGGTCAGGGCACGGATGATGTTCTGTGACACGTGCTGGTGTAGGGATGGGACGGCACATCGGGAAAAATAGTGGCGGCTGGGGACCGAATACCGAGGGGCAGCCACCACCATGAGATTGCGAAAGGCCTCGGTCTCTACCAGCCTATAGGGCAGCATCTCCAGGCTCAGCAATTTGGAGATGTGGACGTTGAGGGCTTGGACATGTGCGTGGGTGGAACTGTATTTCCTCTTGCGCTCCAGCATCTGCTGTAAAGACAGCTGAACGCTGCACTGGGACACATTGGTGGAAGCTGTGGAGGATCGCGGAGGCGAAGGTGTGGTTTTCCGGTGGGAGGCGCTCGTGCCGGGGTCCTGGGCAGGGGGTTGACTAGCAGAGGCAGCGAGTGACACAGGGGAAGGAGCAGTGGTGTGACCCGCAGGAGGTGAACGGCCTTGGTTCCATTGAGTGGGGTGTTTAGCACTCATATGCCTGCACATGCTGGTGGTGGTTAGGCTAGTAGTGGTGGCACCCCTGCTGATCCTGGTGTGGCACAGGTTGCACACCACAGTCCGTCGGTCATCCTCACTTTCTTTAAAGAACCTCCAGACTTGCGAACATCTAGGCCTCGCCACGGGAGCTTCACTACGTGAAACAGTTGCTGCTGATGCACCAGCTCTGGCCCTGCTTCTCCCTCTGGCCACACCACTGCCTCTTCCAACCTGTTCTGGTGCAGCACTCACCTCCGCCTCAGAAGCATTGTCTTCACTCGGCTTATCAACCCAGCTTGGGTCAGTCACCTCGTCATCCCTCCGATTCCTCAGTCTGCTCCCCCCTCGGACTTCCTGCCCTGACAACAACTTCACCACTGTCTGACAACCGTGTCTCCTCATCGTCCGACACCTCTTTACACACTTCTTCCACTAAGTCAACAATGTCATCATCATCACCCACAGACTGCGACAGTTGGAAAACTTGGGCATCAGGAAAGAGGTCAGCAGCAACCTGAGAAGTGGTTTGTGACTCTGGGAAGGGTCCAGAAAACAGTTCCTCAGAGTATGCCGGATCGTATTCCAAATTTTCGTGGGAGGGGCAGACTGGGGGGAAGGAGGTTGAGGTGGAGGAGCCAGAGGAGTGCTCCCTTGGGTAACGTGGGTGGACTGCGTGGAAGACTGACTGGTGGACAAATTACTTGAAGCATTGTCCGCGATCCACGACATCAGCTGTTCACACTGTTGTGGTTTCAACAGTCCTCTACCACGTGTCCCTGTAAGTTGAGACATGAAGCTAGGGAGTGTAGCTCTGCGGCGTTCCCCTGCTCCCTCATCAGCAGGTACTGTCTCACCCTGCCCAGGACCACGGCCTCTGCCCCCTGCAGTTATTGAATGCCCACGCCCTCGTCCCCGACCCTTAGCCCTGGGGTTCAACATTTTCTGTATATAAGTGTATTATATGTACAAAAAAACTGGGCCTGCTGTACTGAAACCCACAAACTTGTTCAATCTGAACAAGAAAATATATAGGTGGATAAGTTAGAGCAAAATTACGTATGTTATTACGTACCGTGCAGTATGGAGCAATTACACGGAAGCTATTAGATTAGGCCGACTTGGTCTGCTTAAGTGCAACCCAGACAAATGTCGCACAGAGATTTTTGTAATGTAGCTGTATCAGTGAGAGTAAAAGACCTTTTTTAATTAAGTGACGTACAGAATGTGTCACTTGGACAGAAAATGTGGATTGTGCTTTGTATATAGGTGGATAAATTAGAGCAAAATTACGTATGTTATTTCGTACCGTGCAGTATGGAGCAATTACACGGAAACTATTAGATTAGGCAGACTTGGTCTGCTTAATTGCAACCCAGACAAATGTCGCACAGAGATTTTTGTAATGTAGCTATATCAGTGAGCGCAAAAGACCTTTTTTAATTAAGTGACGTACAGAATGTGTCACTTGGACAAAAAATACGGATTGTGCTTTGTATATAGGTGGATAAGTTAGAGCTAAATTACGTATGTTATTACGTACCGTGCAGTATGGAGCAATTACACGGAAACTATTAGATTAGGCAGACTTGGTCTGCTTAAGTGCAACCCAGACAAATGTCACACAGAGATTTTTGTAATGTAGCTGTATCAGTGAGAGCAAAAGACCTTTTTTTAATTAAGTGACGTACAGAATGTGTCACTTGGACAGAAAATACGGATTGTGCTTTGTATATAGGTGGATAAGTTAGAGCTAAATTACGTATGTTATTACGTACCGTGCAGTATGGAGCAATTATACGGAAACTATTAGATCAGGCAGACTTGGTCTGCTTAAGTGCAACCCAGACAAATGTCGCACAGAGATTTTTGTAATGTAGCTGTATCAGTGAGAGCAAAAGACCTTTTTTAATTAAGTGACGTACAGAATGTGTCACTTGGACAGAAAATACGGATTGTGCTTTGTATATAGATGGATACGTTAGAGCTAAATTACGTATGTTATTACGTACCGCGCAGTATGGAGCAATTACACTGAAACTGTTAGAATAGGCAGACTTGGTCTGCTTAATTGCAACCCAGATAAATGTCGCACAGAGATTTTTGTAATGTAGCTGTATCAGTGAGAGCAAAAGACCTTTTTCAATTACGTGACGTACAGAATGTGTCACCTGGACAGAAAATACGGATTGTGCTTTGTGGTGACTGGACAGCTGAACTGTGACACACAGAATGGTTCCACACAGCTGTATGAAATGGATTTGTATCACTGACATAAAACAACAAAAAAACTATTTTTTTTATATTTTTTTTATATATATATTTTTTTAACGTGATATGCAGAAAATATCAGAGAGCAAACTTAGCCCCTGCTTACTGTGGCTATTTTGACTGCAACCCAGACAAATGTCGCACAGAGATTTTTGTAATGTAGCTGTATCAGTGAAAGCAAAAGACCGTATTTGATTACGTGACGTACAGTATGGGTCACCTGGACAGAAAATACGGATTGTGGTTTGTGGTGAGTGGACAGCTGAACTGTGACACACAGAATGGTGCCACACTGCTGTATGAAATGGATTTGTATCACTGAGATATAACAATAAAAAAAAAGTGTTATATATGGCGATAGCTGCACTACTAGTGCCAGCCAGCCCAGCCAGGAGACAAAAAAAATGTCTTGTAGCCCTTAGAAGGGCTGTTGGGTTCTTTTGAGATCACTCCTGCCTAACAGAGAACTAAATCCAGGCCCTAACACTCTCCCTGAAACGCAGCAGATCTGTCCGTAACGACATCCAGACAGCATCTGAGCCGAGCACTGCGGACAGTCACTAGTATATTCCAGGGTCACCTGATCAGGCCAGCCAATCCCTGTTATCGACATGTAAGGGCCCCACGTGATGCTGGGTGTACCGCAGAGTCTCCTGGCTTGTGATTGTCTAAGTTTATAGGCGCCAAAAATTCAAAATGCAGAAGATGCCTTTTCCTCGAGCATGGCGAGATACTCGTCTGAGCAGCAAGCACTTACGAGTACCCTAATACTCGAACGAGCACCAAGCTCGGACGAGCATGCTCGCTCATCTCTAGTAACAGGTCATATTAAAATTGGAAAAAAACTCCTAAATATGTCACTTCTGGAATTCATATATTGCATTAAATAACTTGCCAAATTTTTTTTTAAATATTTTTTCTTTTCTCCTGCAGGCTGTTAGCTCCACCACAACTATTCCTACCTGCTGTAGACTGGCTGACATCACAGGGGACTGTTTTAACTTTTCATATCTCTGGCTGTGTAGAAGCTGGAGATGTGGGCCTGGTTTTGTTTGAAAGCTGAGATCCAACATCTAAAACAACCTAAGATTTACTTCAAGACTAATATCGAAGCATTATCTCCAATTGCTAACAGTGGAGAGGAGATACTGTAATGTTTTCATTCAGGTCTTGTTTTAAGCTTAGATTGTCAGCTTTCAAACAAGACCATATCTCTAGCCGCTACTGGTCCTGAGATATCAGGAGCTAAAGCAGCCCTCTCCCCCCTGACCTTCATACCCAATCTCTTCATAGATTGAATTTTTCTCAAGGCTTGAGCAGAACGGACTCAGAAATGTTAAAGAGAAGATTTGGGAATCTTCCAATTGTTCATTTGCAATGAAAACGCAGATATTTCTGCAGTTGTTTAGAATTCAGACGAAAGAAAACCATCACATGGATCCAGAGCCCCCCCCCATTCATTGATCCGCTAGATTTATATCAAGCTGGCAGCTCAAGTCTTTTCTGCTGTAGCTAAGGGTGCGTGTCCATGCTCTTCCTATCACATCTCAGGAGGCAGTTGAAGGATGAAACTGAGCATGTGCGGCCTTTTCAGTGAGCAGGACAAAGAAATCAGAAAAAAACAATCAGCAGGTGGCGCTATATAAATATATTGTATTGAATAATTCAGTGGCTATACAAAATATTTAATTACATTCAACTACAAAAGTATTCAGATTTAGGTGCTGGTTTTAAAGCTGTAGAATATGTTTCGTGGGACAACCCCTTTTAGTGGTTACTGACCTATCACCTCTCCTGACATGTCTGGTTTAGTAACTGCATGCATTCCTCATGTAATAACAATTCTGGAGCATCTATTATTGTGACCATATATTGTGCCATTCTTCTTTTATTCCCTCTAGAAGTTAAAAATGAATTGCCAGCATTTTGTATTGAAGGGCCAGATTGTTGTTACCAGTGTGTCCCTGCACAGTCCGATGCCTTATTCACACGTTGGTGTTCGGTCAATGATTTCCATCAGTGATTGTGAGTAGAGATGAGGGAATCATCCAAAATTCGCTTCGCCGAGTGTTCGTTGAACTTTTCAAAAGATTTGTACCTCATACTAATCTATTTGGCGAAACTGCATACATATCATACGTTATTATGTAGTGTTTTGCAAACATTCACGCACTAATAATGAACGTACAGTTGTTAAAGGTACGCAACTTATGTGAACAGGTACGCATAAGCGCACATATTGCGTACGAATCCTCAGCGTACTATTGTCTAGCGATTGTGTAATACACAGGCACGCATGACACTAGGCTTTGCTGGAGTGGAATGGTGGAGCAGGAGGAACGCTTTGAGTCTGACCCCTGGCTACATGATACTGTATCAGCAGATGACAGCAGATCATCCGGCTGTGATTGAGATGAGCGTGCCATCCACTCCACTACCTCATCCACTTTCTCCTCCAGTACAATTTTGCGCCATGGTGGGTTAGCCTGGTGGAACAGTGGCCAACTATTGTGAATTCTACAGTCATGGCCAAAAGTTTTGAGAATGATACAAATATTAATTTTTACAAAGTTTACTGCTTCAGTTTTTATAATGGCAATTTGCATATACTCCAGAATGTTATAAAGAGTGATCAGCTTAACAGCAATTACTTGCAAAGTCAATATTTGCCTAGAAAATGAACTTTATCCCCCAAAACACATTTCAACATCATTGCAGCCCTGCCTTAAAAGGACCAGCTAACATCGTTTCAGTGATTGCTCCATTAACACAGGTGTGGGTGTTGATGAGGACAGGGCTGGAGAGCAATCTGTCATGATTAAGTAAGAATGACACCACTGGACACTTTAAAAGGAGGCTGGTGCTTGGCATCATTGTTTCTCTTCTGTTAACCATGGTTATCTCTAAAGAAACACGTGCAGTCATCATTGCACTGCACAAAAATGGCCTAACAGGGAAGAGTATCGCAGCTAGAAAGATTGCACCTCAGTCAACAATCTATTGCATCATCAAGAACTTCAAGGAGAGAGGTTCCATTGTTGCCAAAAAGGCTCCAGGGCGCCCAAGAAAGACCAGCAAGCGCCAGGACCGTCTCTAAAAAGTGTTTCAGCTGTGGGATCGGGCTACCAGCAGTGCAGAGCTTGCTCAGGAATGGCAGCAGGCAGGTGTGAGTGCATCTGCACGCACTGTGAGGCGGAGACTCTTGGAGCAAGGCCTGGTCTCAAGGAGGGCAGCAAAGAAGCCACTTCTCTCCAGAAAAAACATCAGGGACAGACTGATATTCTGCAAAAGGTACAGGGAGTGGACCGCTGAGGACTGGGGTAACGTCATTTTCTCTGATGAATCCCCTTTTTGATTGTTTGGGACATCTGGAAAACAGCTTATTCGGAGAAGACGAGGTGAGCGCTACCACCAGTCTTGTCTCATGCCAACTGTAAAGCATCCTGAAACCATTCATGTGTGGGGTTGCTTCTCAGCCAAGGGAATCGGCTCTCTCACAGTCTTGCCTAAAAACACAGCCATGAATAAAGAATGGTACCAGAATGTCCTCCGAGAGCAACTTCTCCCAACCGTCCAAGAGCAGTTTGGCGATCAACAATGCCTTTTCCAGCATGATGGAGCACCTTGCCATAAAGCAAAGGTGATAACTAAATGGCTCAGGGAACAAAACATAGAGATTTTGGGTCCATGGCCTGGAAACTCCCCAGATCTTAATCCCATTGAGAACTTGTGGTCAATCGTCAAGAGACGGGTGGACAAACAAAAACCTACAAATTCTGACAAAATGCAAGCATTGATTGTGCAAGAATGGACTGCTATCAGTCAGGATTTGGTCCAGAAGTTGATTGAGAGCATGCCAGGGAGAATTGCAGAGGTCCTGAAGAAGAAGGGTTAACACTGCAAATATTGACTTGCTGCATTAACTCATTCTAACTGTCAATATAAGCTTTTGTTACTCATAATATGATTGCAATTATATTTCTGTATGTGATAAAAACATCTGACAAACACACATAAAAACCAGAGGGCAGCAGATCATGTGAAAATATAATATTTGTGTCATTCTCAAAACTTTTGGCCATGACTGTACAAGTAGAAGCTCTGGCTACAAGTCCTTTGGCACTGCCACCCTGTTCTACCTTCTCCTTTTTTTTGGAGCTCGAGGTCTGGCTGGAATACTTCTGTTTTTTCATGCCAGACATTTTCACTTGGCTGTGGCCCTGCAGCTGGTCTTTGTCTCTCTCCCTGTCTCTCTCCCTGACTCTCTCCCTGTCTCTCTCCCTGTCTTCCTGCCTGATTAATTACTAGCCCTGCACTGGCCCTGCAGTATCCCTGATATGTGTACTATGGATTCCCAGAACAATAACACCCTAATTTTAACACAAGAGTTCACTGTCTCTTAGAACTTCACAGACAGTGCTTCTGCTCATCGCAGCAGTCGCAGCACAACTGATGCATCACTGGCTTACCGAGCCCGTGAGCCAATCAGAGCAAACCCTTCCCACTAGGTCAGGTGACCGCTTTCTTCCCGGGCTTTTTGCTGCACTAATAACGAACTAACAGTAAAAGTTTGCTAATTAACTGAATTCGTATAGTATAAAGTAACTTATACGTAGCATTAGCGTACAATTTATTGGACAAGTACGTAGTGAATGCGTAGAAAGCTTTTCAAATGTAACAGAGCGAATCTCAAAAAATCCGTATTTGCTTTGCAGTGGAAAATTTCCAAGATTTGTATCGAATCTATGAAGTGGCGAATAGATTCGCTTATCTCTAATTGTGAGCCAAAACCAGGTGCAGCTCTAAACATAGAACCGGAGAAGATCTTTCCCTTATACCTTGTATCTCTTTGTAGGCTCCAATCTTGGTTTTGGCTCTCAATTACTGATGGAAAACACTGACCGAACACTGACTGTGTGACTAAGGTATGACACTGGCACCACTGATTGGACAGTGTTACACAGCTAGTAATACCCAGTTGTACCCTTATAAGACTGCTGACAATTCATTCATAAACTTCTAGGAGGGATAATAAAAGTATGGAGCAACATAAAGTTATAAAATAGATGCTCCAGAATAATTATTACATGGGTAATGCAAGCAGTCACTAAAACAGAGATGTCAGGAGAGGTGACAGCTCCTTTTTAAACTGCTTAAAACAATCAGAATAAATGTCAGGTACAAGAATCAGTTGGACCATCAAACAGTTTATGTCTGTACCCTTTCCCTGCTGTTGTAGATGAGTGATAATCAGCTGAGCCAAGATAACTATTGATTTTAGGCCACATGGAGACTTTAGGTTGTAAGGAGTGCAATAGAGTTTCATTATTTGCACAGAATAATAGAAGTTTTACTTTGTTTTTAGTTAGTTATTATGTACTTTGGAAGAAATTATTAAAAGAAAACATTGCCTTGTTGGGGTAACTAACAATAGGAACACAATGCAACCTGAAATGTCCCAGGGTTTTACATTTACACTGAGGTCTTATAATAAATGCTGAAAGTCTTGCTTAAGGAAGACTTACCAAAAGTACCAGATAAACATATTTAAGGGGTTGTCCAGTTTTCTCAAATTGATGACCTATTGTTATAAGGGAAAGTATAAAAGATTACAAGTCCAAGTCCCCTAAGGAGACTAAAATATGTTTTAAATATCTGATTTACGTGTTTTCTTAAAGTTAAAGTTTGACACAATAAAGTAAAAAAAATCAAAAAACCGCTTTCCCATTTTTCATATAAAAAACAGATAAACATAATTGCTATTGCCACATTCTACAATGTATTGCCACATGCCACAACCCAATGTATTCAAATATCCCATTACTTAAACTACACAATGAATGCCTTAATAAATAAAACCCCCAATGCCACAAGTTTTTTTGGTTCCTTCACTTCCCCAAAAAATAAAATAAAAAAATGATCCAATGTATCCCAAAATGGTATCAGTAAAAACTATAACTCATAAAAAAATGAGACCCCACACAGCTCTATCAGCAGAAAAAGAAAATAAGTTATGGGGGTGAGGATATGGCAACACGAATCATGAAATGATCACATAACAAATAGTTTCAATGACTGAGGCCTGAAAAAAATATGCACCACATACTTTCTGAAATTTATCAAGATATCTCCTATTTTTCTAAACCACTTTTTCTGAAAGCAAGATTGTGTGACCATGTTTTCTTACTGAGGAGCCGCCTACTGTATAGTGATGGCTTTCCATGCTAAGAAAAGGGTACCTTTCAGGGATACCCTCTTATAAGTGTGACTAGTCTTTAGAGGACCCAGGTGTCATGCGCCTACCAACATTAATTGACTTTTTCAAATCTTTTGCTACAATTACACTAGAGATGAGAGAAGTTATGGAAAATTCAATTCAGCTTCTTCGCCGAATTTGACAAAGAAATTTGCTTCGTGAAGCACATTTCTTTGTACAGTGCCTTGCGAAAGTATTCGGCCCCCTGGAACTTTTCAACCTTTTGCCACATTTCAGGCTTCAAACAACAAGATATAACATTTAAAATTTTTGTTGAAGAATCAACAACAAGTGGGTCACAATTGTGAAGTGGAACAAAATTTATTGGATCATTTAAACTTTTTTTGTAATAATAAAACTGAAAAGTGGGGCGTGCAAAATTATTTGTCCCCCTTGTATTAATACTTTGTTGCGCCACCTTTTGCTGCGATTATAGCTGCAAGTCACTTGGGATATGTCTCTATCAGTTTTGCACATCTAGAGACTGAAATTCTTGCCCATTCTTCCTTGCAAAACAGCTCGAGCTCTTTGAGGTTGGATGGAGAGCGTTTGTGAACAGCAGTTTTCAGCTCTTTCCACATATTCTTGGATTCAGGTCTGGACTTTGACTTGGACATTCTAAGACCTGGATACGTTTATTTTTGAACCATTCCATTGTAGATTTTGCTTTATGTTTGAGATCATTGTCTTGTTGGAAGATAAATCTCCGTCCTAGTCTCAGGTCTTTTGCAGACTCCAACAGGTTTTCATCCAGAATGGTCCTGTATTTGGCTCCATCCATCTTCCCATCAATTTGAACCATCTTCCCTGTCCCTGCTGATGAAAAGCAGGCCCAAACCATGATGCTGCCACCACCATGTTTGAAAGTGAGGATGGTGTGTTCAGTGTGTTGAGCTGTGTTGCTTTTATGCCAAACATATCGTTTTGCATTGTTTCCAAAAAGTTTAAATTTGGTTTCATCTGACCAGAGCACCTTCTTCCACATGTTTGATGTGTCTCCCAGGTGGCTTGTGACAAACTGTAAATGAGACTTTTTATGGATATCTTTGAGAAATGGCTTTCTTCTTGCCACTCTTCCATAAAGGTCAGATTTGTGAAGTGTTCGACTGATTGTTGTCCTATGGACAGACTCTCCCACCTCAGCTGTAGATCTCTGCAGTTCATCCAGAGTGATCATGGGCCTCTTGGCTGCATCTCTGATCAGTCTTTTCCTTGTTTGAGATGAAAGTTTAGAGGGACGGCCGGGTCTTGGTAGATTTGCAGTGGTCTGATACTCCTTCCATTTCAATATGATCGCTTGCACAGTGCTCCTTGGGATGTTTAAAGCTTGGGAAATCTTTTGGTATCCAAATCTGGCTTTAAACTTCTCCACAACAGTATCACGGACCTGCCTGGTGTGTTCCTTGGTCTTCATGATGCTCTCTGTGCTTTAAACAGAACCCTGAGACTATCACAGAGCAGGTGCATTTATATGGAGACTTGATTACACACAGGTGCATTCTATTTATCTTCATCAGTCATTTAGGACAACATTGGATCATTCAGAGATCCTCAATGAACTTCTGGAGTGAGTTTTCTGAACTGAAAGTAAATGGGCCGAATAATTTTGCACGCCCAACTTTTCAGTTTTATTATTACAAAAAAGGTTTAAATGATCCAATAAATTTCGTTACACTTCACAATTATGACCCACTTGTTGTTGATTCTTCACCAAAAATTTAAAATGTTATATCTTTTTGTTTGAAGCCTGAAATGTGGCAAAAGGTTGAAAAGTTCCAAGGGGCCGAATACTTTTGCAAGGCACTGTATGTATCAGCGCAATGATGGGGAACGGTGATGTCCATAGATTTTGAATCTTTAAAACATGGATCCAAAGTCGACTTCGGTACCAACTGGTACCTGACTTTGAATCCATGTTTTAATATGGTTTTAAAATTTCAAAATCAAATCCCAAAGTTATTAACTCACCTCGGCTCACCGGAGCTCATACATTTAAATGCTGTACAGAGATTAATCTCTATATAGGATTCAAATGAAGTTTTGACCGCATCGACTTCAGATCTATGATCCGAAGCTTGCTTCGCTCAACACTAGTTATGACTTGTACGTAAATAGTATGGTGCCACCTAGTGATTAAAGCATAAAGCAAAATGCATGTCCAACTACTGAGCTGAGTGTTGCTGGGTGCGCATGCATGCATTTTTCACACAATCAGGACTCTGCATTGTGATCCTCTGTTCACCGCAGAACAACCAATAGAAATGCCTCTCTTCCTTGCAGAAGGCTATCATGGGCTACTTTCACACTAGCGTTTTTTGCTGGACCCGGCAGGATTCAGCAAAAACGCTTCTGTTACTGATAATACAACCATCTTTATCCATTATGAACGGATCTGGTTGTATTATATTTAACATAACAAAGACGGATCCGTCATCGACATCATTGAAAGTCAATGGGGGGCGGATCCGTTTTCTATTATGTCAGAGAAAACTGATCCGTCCCCATTGACTTGCATTGTGGGTCATGACAGATCCGTCTTTCTCCGCATCCTAGCATGGAAAGCAAACTGCAGCATGCTGTGGTTTGCTCTCCGGTATGAGAATGGAACCAAATGCATTTTGTAGTGTTCCGTTCTGTTCAGTTACATTTTGTCCCCATTGACAATGAATGGGGACAAAACAAAAGTGTTTTTTTTCTGTTATTGAGACCCTATGACGGATCTCAACACCGGAAAATATTAACACTATTGTAAAAGTAGCCTTTATTGGCTGCTCTGAGTAAACAGAGGATCATAATACAGAGACCTGGTGATAAGAGAGTGAGCATGCTTGACCAGTAGCACACCTTTCAGTAGATGGACGTGCACATTGTTATACACACTGAACACCAGGTGGCGCCATATTATGTAGGTAAATGTCATATCTCTTTACTGGATCATTTTTTCAATAGCATGTAAATGGTTAATATTCATATGACATATAATGGTGGGACAATCCTTTTAAAATCTTCTTCCTTGACAGCACATTATAAGATTCTAGATGCACTGCTCAAATGGATTTTCTATATTTGGTCAGATTATCAGTTTACAAAAAAAATGAAAACTTAGAAAACAATTTGGCAATATTTAAAGTCTACATCTACCACCTGAATTCATAGATTGCATTTCTAATTGAAATAACATATACATACCTGTGCGGTATAATCAAATTACTGGTAAAAATGACTGACAATATATAGGTGATACAGCGTGAAGGACAAGGAAGGACTGTATGATGATAAATGAACTGTGGCTAATGATGTGGTTTCATGCGTTAATTAAAATAAGACTTCATTTAAAAATTGTTTGTGAAATAAGCAAGATAGAAATCAGACCCAGAGAGAAGATGGCGGAATCGGGAAATTGCAGGAAATTTGTCATGTTCCATTACTTAGAAAAGATAAACAAGCTTGACTATAATTTTGGCTCCTATCAGCTAGAAATATCAGTCAGCCTTCATTAGTCCCAGATGGAATTCAGATGTTTCTGCCACTGAATCTGCGGTCACGTCATCACCTCTGTGACATCCTAGTGAGATGTTGTAGCCTAATTTTTTAGTGCATGTTTATAGAAGTTCACACTGAACCAGAAGTATGGGTGGTGGACAGGTGCGGACTGGGAACTTAAAGTAGCTCTGGAAAAACTACTAAAAGTGGCCCCGTTTTGTACTTGGGTCCAAATTGATAGAAGGCAGAGCCAGCAATACCATGTTGTGGCACATTATACCACCCCAACAGAGCCAAATACCACAGTCCATCACAAAATACTGCCTGTAGCACAAAATACATCCCCAAAAACTTCCACTGGCCGGCCGTGAGGAGGACTCAGGTGGCCCCCTGGGCATCAGCCCACCAGGAAATTTCCCTATAAGGTCTATGGCCCCTGGTGGTGGATGTGTCAGATTGTAAAAGTAGAAGTACATTATGCTGGAAAAAAAAACTGGAACCAGTTAATAACTTTTGACCAAATAATCCTAACTAAACCTAAAAATTCATACATGTCAAGATAGAACAATAGATAGACAGACAGATAGATAATAAACAGACATAAACAGAGATAGACAGACGAGACGTACAGACAGATGGAAAGACAGACATAGATAGAGAATAGATAGATCCAGTTACATAGATTTCAGAAAGAGTTTAAATAAACGGTACCCATGAGGCTTCAAACCAAGCAGACATATGTAAAGGTGCCGTCCATTTCTACTCCCCCAGTGGACTGGAGAACACCTGCAACTTTTTTTGTGACTTTTTAAAAGTTGCAATTGATAAAATGGAAAATGCCAGATGCAAACCACATAGAAATGTTGCAGGCACTTCTTAAAATTTTCCCAAATAATTCTCCACTGATAAGGGCTCATTCACATTAATGTATTTTTTTTCCATGTCCGTTATATTTTTTTGTAGACCATATACAGAACCGTTCACCTTGTCATGTTCCCAAGTATTGCAGTGTAGTGGGGCAGCCAAAGAAATGAATGGGGTGACAGAGAGATTGGCATGATTGGCATGCTGCTATGTAGCCGTACCCTTATGGGGGTTCATATGCTTTCAGTCTCTAGAAATTTAACAAAAATAAAAACTTTACATTTTTACAAAAAGGTACATTATTGCAACAACACTACTAGCTGCTCAGCAAATCTGATTTTATTTAAATCCATGGGCATTCCTTTTTTCTTTTCCATTGTATTTTTTTTTTTTATATCATACCTCCTTGTTTTATAAAATATAGTGTGTAATTCAGTTCAGACCGCTATGAACTTGTAAGTTAGCCATATGACTCTATTTGTCATGATTTAGGCATTTATACTTCAGACTGGATACAGAAAACAGTGACTAGCGCATTGGAAAGGTCAGACTGGCTCACGTATTTGTTTAGATGGCAGCGCTCAGGCCTTTGATGCTTCTGATTAAAATGGCAAATAATAGCCTCTAGACCTGGGTACAAGGATTATAAAAATCCCAAGATAGCGCTGAATACAGGCGCAAGTCGATGGATAGATATGTTTTGTGATTGACAGGCTAAAGAACCAGAGAAAAGAAGAAAGATAAAAATTTCCTGCTCCACAGCTTTTAGGTACGTTTAGGGAATATATCATAATTCATATGAAAACTAGTTCTGTATTCGGCTGAAGAGGATATGGAGCTACAACCATAATCTCATACAAGAGGGGATTAAGGTATTATTCATTTGTATATTCATTTCCCTCCATTAATGTCTCTAATACGTGGTAAGAGCATGTGTAAAATCCTAGGCACGAATTTAACGTTTGCTCAAAAGCGTACATTCGGAGAGCTTACCTACCATACCTGCGTTTAGTAGAACCTTACCTCTAGTGGATTCCCCAAATAGAGTGGGTTTGAAGCAGAAAGAAATGTCCTGCAATGTGGGCCATGTTGTAGCATATCTGGGGTACAGATGTGTCCTTCCTTACCTTTCCTTTTGGCTGGTTATTCCCTGATATGTGTGTCACAAGATGACCAGCTTTTCAAAACAACAGGATTGCATTCAATGGCCACCTAAGAGTTGTGCATGGCAGCCGGTTTTGCTATAATTTTGAGAAATTGGAGTTCCCGACCAAATGATAGCTAAAGTAAGGGTGGGCATGCCTGTATCCCTTTGGCTTTGCTGTTGTTTCCCATTGATAAAAATGTTAACTGTATATTGATTAGAAATCTGTAACATGGACACTTCAATCTAGTCTATTACCTGCAGGCATGAGTATTGACCTTTTCAATTCATTCCCTGCTTCATAACTGTCCTTCTCCATGACTGCCATGCTTCTTGACTTTCCTGCTTTTTAGCTAGCCTTCTAAATGACTGCCTTGCTTCATGCCTGACCAGCTTCATGAATGACCTGCTCCACGACTTTCCTGCTTCATGACTGACCTGCTTGTTGACTGACCTGCTCAATGGCTGACCTGCTAATTGACTGTCCTGCTCCATTATTTACCCGCTTCATAATGGTCCTGTTCCTGATCCATTACTGGTCCATTCAATGACAAGGTCATAACTATAGGAGGTGCCCAGAGTGGAATTGAAAGTGGAGGGTCCAGGAGCCTGAGGGGGCCTATAAAGTCTCTGTTTACCATATGAGACCAGTAGCATAAATGAATCCTGATATGTGGAATCCCTGTTAATGATTTTGCAAAGGGGCCTCCATGCCCGTATTGTGGCAGGTTCACAACACATGGGCACTGGCCATGTACACTCTGACTTGAATGGATTGGCGATCCTCAAGATATGGAAAAAGATAGGGCATGTCGAATCTTTTGTGGCGCAGAGGCATGCATCAGAATCCCACGGAAAAACTACAAAGTGCTTCCATGGGCTTTTGGGTACCTGCTTCCACACCACAAAAGATAGAACACATCCTATATTTTGCGGATTGAGGACATATTCAAGTCAACGGGTCCGTATCCACAGCATGGAGTGCACAAAGCTAGTGCCTGTATGTTGCAAACTGCTATTTACAGTATGTTCCGCAGCACGGACACAGAACCCTTACATTCATCTGAATGAGCCCTTGTAATTCTGCTCAGTGACTATGCTGGTTCTTGAGCGATATACTTAATGACTGTCCTTCTCAGTGGTTAACCTTGCTCAGGAATTCCCCTCAATGACTATCCTGTTCAGTGCTGGACCTGCACAATGGTTGTCTTGTTTGAGAAGGTGAGTCAAGCTGGAAACATGATTACCCGGAGGACCCCGTTATAACTTAACTGGAATCATCAGGATCAGTTTGAAAATCGATTGGTCCTAATTGTCCTTGTTCCCTTATGAAGGGAAGTGGTGAGGCTACTATGTTCCATATCGCCCAGAGTTTTGACATCTGTAGTAACTTGT
This sequence comes from Rhinella marina, assembly GCA_900303285.1. NCBI lineage: Eukaryota > Metazoa > Chordata > Amphibia > Anura > Bufonidae > Rhinella > Rhinella marina. The sequence continues at coordinate 75,257 of ONZH01002982.1, forward strand.
GGTATTGCATACGGTAGACCAAAAAATAACTCCCATGTGCTTTATATGACATATTTTCTCCACAAATCTTTATCTTATTCAGGCCTTCTTAAGCTAATTCATTTTTTCATGATAAATCCTTATTCACTATACAAACATCAGTGAGGACAGTGTCAAAAGGCCATTCCTGTAGGTACATAGGGGTTAAGTTGCTTGTGGAATTTCGTGCATTGCAGGCTATTATCTGGTCTACTAGCTTTCCACTGATTTAAGTCCTGTGCTGAAGGAAAGTTTCATTGTCTGAATAATTTCTCCCCTCTGATTCCCTCCACTTCTTGAAGTAAAAGTACTTCTAGATAACTATATTCCATTTCATGCATATGATTGAACCTTATCTCACCAGGTCTTGAGTACATCACACAGTTCTCAAAAATCACTGAGTTTTGGTAATTTTATATCTGTTTCTTTTGTCATTCTTTTTCTTTTAACCCACTCAAGAGAGTTCATTTTCTTAAAATTGTGGATCCATGGACTTGCACAGAGCACTGATATAACAATCTCCAGCTATAAAGCTTGGAGGATTCTTTGGAGGATTTAGCTTATTTTTTTAACTGAATCCGTTTTATGTGAAGTTCTACTTTTGGGCCAATTTTCATTTATTCTTTTGCTCACTTATTGGAGTCTTAGCATTAAAGGACCACTCCAGTCAAAAATGAAAAATCAACCATCACTTGATATTCATACAGTATGTCTTTCCAACTTTTATATGTTCCAGGCTTTCCGCTTACTTTTATTTTATTTTTTTTTTATTTTTATACATATTTTCCGCATTGTGGCATCAAGTAGGTGCTATCTCCAGGGTCCTGTAACTCCAAAGGGCTAGTAACAGAGGCAGCTGTATAGTAAATACCTCTCAGTACATACAGTAGATGTCAATTGGTGATGCACACAATTAAAGGGGTTGTCTCACTTCAGCAAATGTAATTTATAATGTAGAGAAAATTAATACAAGACACTTACTAATGTATTATGTTTGTCCATATTGCCTCCTTTTTGCTGGCTTGATTCATGTTTCCATCACATTATACACTGCTCGTTTCCCTGCTTATGCCCACCAATCCTAATAATTGCTAAGTGAGACAACCCCTTTAATCTCCTTGCACAGTGGTGAAAAGGTAAAACTGTCAGTTAGAAATGATGCATCATGGAGCCTGAGAAACATAAACCTGAGGTAATTTTACATTTTAAAGGCTATAATATATATATAATATATAATATATATTGGGGGCGATATTTTTTTATTATTGCATTGTACTAATTTTGAGCTAAAAATATTTTTTTAAATTGGACTTTATTAAAGAAATATGGGTCCTTTTTTCTGTACAGAGTACAGAAGTAGCATCCTTTGGATTTTCTGTGTTTTCCCATCAGACTAGGAGCTGACGGACTCCTTATCTCTGCTCTCTGATCTTCTAAAAACTCATTATAGCTCAGTTCTTATCTTACTGATAAGAATGTGGCCTAAATAAGTGTTTATGTCTTCTTAGTAATTTAGAGATAAGGGTTATTAGATGACCGGAACAAACTGAAGGTGAAAGTACCATAAAAAACAATTAAAAAAACTATTGAATCAGAAAGTACCAGTCACACAGATTAACCCTTTATGACAGAACAGCTCAATATTTTTAATAATTGAAAAAAATAATTTTTAGCCAAAAATAAGTAAAACACAATCATAAACAAAAATTGCCTCAGAAGGTGTACATAGCCTTTAACTTTATCCAAGCCCCATCATCAATGGTCTCCTGTTAGCCTCCTGCAGGGGAGTAGTTATCATTTTATCCTGCCGGGAAGTAGTCATCATTTTAATGTTATGTGATGCTTTCTTTGTATACTTCTTGATAGTGGTTCGCACTTCTGTTGTTATGGCAGCCCAGGCTTCAACTGCGGCCTAGTAGGGGACAGCAGGGGATCTCTGTAATGGCAGCCTACAGGGGAGTGAAACATTGGGAGCATGTATAGTTCCATGACTTTGGCCAAAGGATTAATTTTTATTTTTTTTCAGCCTGGAATTATCCTTTAAGGCAGGTTAATTACAAACTGAACCTTTTAGTTTGAGGTCAGCTCCATATACTTCTGGTGGGCTGGGATCTAGTAATATATAAATGTCAGAATCTAAGAGGATACCATTAGGAACTGCTGACTTCAAGAAAATGGAGAAGTAGAACAATTATCAACTTGCAATAGTGGTGAATATGACAAGGGACGTGGTATTGAATAATTTTCTCCAGGATTTTCAAACTCCTGTAAACAATTTATATTGCTCAAATGCATTCAAAGTATAATTGAAGCAACACAGTGCTTTCTGAACTCCTCCTACTGTTCCGTGTATACAGCCCCTTTTCATATGTTTCCATAGTAACAGACTACAAACAACCCTTGGGTAGAATAATCCTGCAGTTCAGTCATGGGATTTGTGAAAGTAGGGGACTTTGGAAGGCTGTGTAAAGGGGGATTTACGCGTACCAATGAGCAGCAGATTGCGGGGATGGAAGCGTTCCTTCCTGACAGTCGTCTGCTCATTCAGTGGAGGTTAAGCTCTGCATCTACATGCAGCGATTACCTCCATGGTATGAGGAGGACCAGTCGTTATTGCGATCACTCGTCTTCATACAGCTGCATTGTTTCTGGCTAGCAGATCGCTGTTTAGACAGCACGATCTGCTGTCCAGAAAATACTAATTTGCATAGGTCCCTGCACAAATGACAGTTTCACCTGACGAACGGGTGTTTTGCTCGTTCATTGGGTGATCGACTGCACCTTTAGATGAGCAGATTGTCAGGAACGGATTTACTACTGGATCAGACTACTGAAGATTTGTTTGTAGTCTGTTACCATGGAGATCATCTGCTTGGGAAGTTTATTTGCAAAATAATGCAGCATTTTTAATTAGGAATATTTGCCAACATAAGTTATTTTTTTTTATTTTACATGTATTGAACCAGTAATTAAAAAATTATTTAAAGCAAATGAATCCCTGAAAATTTAGGTGTGACTGCATTTGACTGCAGTTCCCTATTCCTTCCCCATATTGCTTCCAAGAAGGTAAGATTTTTTTAAGTTGTTTGGTAGGGGTTCCTCATGCTTGTCAGCTGCATTAGCTGCCCTTTTGATGGAAGGAAGACTTTGGCCAACAATACAAGAAATGTTTATTATGTGGTTCGTGCAAAATAACTCCCCATATCTTAGCTTGTTATGGAATGTTATAGGAGGTTTTCAAGTTATCGGCAGTCACTCAATATTTCATTGTAGATTTGTAATTTTTCCTGTATTTCTGCTATTTCATTCTGCAGACACCCTGCAGTAGTGCATCTGATTGAGCAGTATTTTTCAAATACTTCCAGAACTTTTAAAGACGTGTGAAAAGGTTTTAATCCTCTTGGGTTGTTTTCATTATTCACAAATCTGAATAAATTATTCATAAAGGAATCTAATAACATTTCAAGAAAGTTTCCGTGCAGGCTGCACTACAAATGAATGGTAAGTGGTATGTATCATTAGCTTCCTGTATGCCGGGTCACATAAAGTGGCTGTGAACAGTGTGCAGGTGTTATTATATATCTACTCTTTATGCAGCTAAACTTTCTTTTTTACGCCTCGCTCGAAGTCAGTATACCAAAATCGTGTATTTTTAGAAAATATTCTTTACAGCCCAGGCAAAAGCAAAGTCATGCTTTCATTGTTGAATTTAGCGGATCTGAATAACTATGTACAGTAAGTTAATAAAACTCAAATCAATCATCAAAAAGTACAGCAGGTAAAGTACTTTACATAGGCAAGTTGAATTCTGTAGTGCAATGTTCAGCGCAGATGTGCATGATGCAACTTTCACAAGAATTTGTGTGCAAGCTTTTAATTATTTTTTAATTATAATTTTACATTTAAATATATTTTCATTATTTTTTTTATTTTTTTTAATTATACAAAAATACAAAATACAAAAAATAAAAACTCTAAAGCTGAAGCCACAAGGAGACTTTTAGTTGTCAGTAGCGGACGTGGCATCTAAGGTCAGCCCTTCATCAGCAAACTGTTGCGATTGCTGGGAAATAACAAAACGTTCCCTAGGTTTGCTGTAGCAATTTGCCTACATGAACATGTCATAGGCAATAATGCTTTGGAGTACAATGTATCATAAAAAATAACAACTTGTAAAGGCTAAAAAAGTGATTTTTCCCCCCATTAATTTAAAGGGGTTGTCCAGTCTATGAGCCATCCAACCCAAAGTTCTGAACCTGTACTCAATTAAAAAGAAATACCTACTCACCTATTCACAGTCCAGTTCCCACAGTGTTTCCCTGTTCCCAGTTGCTTTCAGTCCCCACCAGACCAGAAGTGAGTTGGTCCCGTGACCACTGTGGCCAATCACTGGCAGTGTCGTGATATTCTAGCACACGTGACCATGTGAGGTTTTTTCTTTTTAATTGGGTACATCTTTAGAGCATTGGGAAAAATAAAATCACACTTTTTTTTTTTTTACCGCATGTGGTATAAATGGTCTCTGCAAGTCATTATTATTTTTTAGGCTAAGCTAATTTTTAAATAAAATATTTTAATGCTTTTTTTTATTTTCTACATTTTTAATAATTAAAGATAGTGACAGAAAATGTATTTTTATTTTTTGTATAATTTAAAAAAATAATTAATGGTTTGCATGCTTAGATTCTTGTGAAAGCTGGATCAAGCACACTTGCTCTGAACCCCTTTAATGTTCTAAAAAAATAAGTTAGTCCATAAGTTGCATGTATCCCAGTGCTACATGTACCTGTTTTCATAAAACAAGATTTTATTGTGCAAAAATAAAAAAAAAGCTTAATAAAACCATCTGTCTTGTAGATTGGAAATCCACTGGTCCCTAAAGGGTTTGCCCCATCTGGGACATGGATGGCATATTGCTAGGAAAACCATTGGGACCTGCTCCTATCCAGAGAACAGGGCCCCCGAAGTGAAGGAGAGTACACCGCGCATTCATCATTATTGAATTTACAGAAATAGTCAAGCAAGCAAGCTTAGCTATTTTCGGAAGTACCATAGTGGTGAATGGCGGGCGCACTGAGCAAGCACACCCACCTCTCCATTTACCACTATGGAACTGCCAGAAATAGCAGAGACAGCATTTGGCTATTTTCAGAACTTCCATAATGGTAAACAGAGAGGGGCGGCACATATGCGGCTACTCTCTGTTCACTTCGGGCGTCCCATTATGGAGATATCAAAAAAAGAAATACCACTGCACACTCAAGGGTTTTGGATGCAAGTAAAAACTTTTATTTTGACATATCCTCCTTGTGGAAAAAATGACAAGGTGCCTTTAAGGTAAAGTGACTGTGGAAATAGACGTTTCGGTCACATCCAGACCTTGGTCACAAAGTCACTAAATAAGGAAAGAAAACAGGATTAATCAAGAGAACAAAATAAATACTGCAAAGGAGATTGCTGATTAACAATACGCAGGAAGCGTATGTACGCTGTGGCGATTGCGGGGAGGCCGCGCTGCACGGCTTGTAAATATAGTGAAGGCCGGGCGTGATCACGTGGGATCGTGCAAGATGACGGCCATGAGTAAGATCGAGGTCTCGTGGATCACCGCGAGATCTCGGCTGACTGCTCAATAGAGGCTAGAAAGGACTAGAGATGGAGGTGGCCATCTTGGATGAGGGCAAGGAGAGGGCAAAGGAAAGAAGACTGGGGAAATATGGAAAAGGAGAGAAAAAAAGTATGAAATGAGGGGAAGAAGATAGTGGATATGTATGAGTGTCTGTGATAAATAAAGGAATGTGGGAGATTAGAGGAAAAGAATAGTGTGTGAATAGAGTGTGTCTATCTCCATTATGGAGATAGACGTGGGTTCCAGTGGTGGGACTTGAACCTATCTGACATTGATGGCATAACTGTGATTGCCACAGAATCTTCCTAGTTCATGTGACTTCATCATACATCGGTCACATGGCCTTGTTGCAGCTCAGTCCCATTCAAGTCAATGGGGCTAAGCTGCAATACAAAGCACAGCTGCTATATGATGTATAGCGCTGAGCTTGGTAAGCTCCCGGGAGGCTGCCATGCTCACCAGAGCTCTATTTAGCCCTGCGGTTTCCTTAAACAGCTGAACAGCAGAGGTTTCGGGACTCAGACCCCCGTTAAGGTGATATTGATGAACTGTCCAGTGGATGTTATCAATATTATTTCCCGGAAAACTCTTGTAATTAAACAATACTATTAAAAAATACAACCGTCATATGGGTATATGGGCCAAAAATTGAAATGTTAGTCATCTTGGAAGGTGGGGAGGAAAAAACAAAAATACAAATATAAAAATTGGCCCAAGCCTAAAGGGGTTATAAAAATAAAACTTGTTTATCAAAAACAGAAAAAAACTGAAACGACAGACCCCATACGACTATGTGAAATGTGAACACATTATTGCTCATGGAAGATGGAGAGGAAAAAAACGAAAGCGCAAAAAAATTGTTTACTACGTCAAGGGTACTTCTATGATCAGGCTAGTTTGATTGATAATATCATGCTTATTAAGAGAAAGACCCTTTAAGTTTGACTTGGAGGTATTGTCTATGTTTGTGCATTGACCTTTTCAAGCCATACACCTGAGCTATCGCCATTTAAAGAGCATCAGTGATGACCCCACTGTGAGACATTTCATGTTTTCTCCTTTATTATAAAACCCAAGCTGCATCCATTCACTTTCCAGCGCTGAAGATCTAAAACTGGGTGCACAATACTCTTCAAATCAAAAGGAGGGTTAATGAAAAGTTTTTTTATGTCAGCAGCAGTAGCATTATGCTTACTGAATAATTCTGTTTCTGTCGGTAAAATTCAAAAAGGTTACAATTATTAAAAGTAAAGCTTTTTTCCCCACTTCCTGAACATGCTAAAGAAATAAAACATTATTACGGAAATCATTCGACCTTTAAAAATACAATAAGAGAAAATCTCCAGAAGCAACTAATAGCTCAAAGTGGAGGGCGCATATCAACAGCTAGCAGCGTCTCTACAATTTCATAGGCTGCTGAATAGTCCAGTAATATAAATGTAATATAAGTAAGCCAGGCTTTAAAAGCTCCTAAGCCCATCTCCCCTAGCCACCAGCAGAAGCTCCCAAGCCCTAGTCCTCCCACTGGCAGAAGATATAAAGGCTATGGATTGATACCTTTGCACTGTTTTTTTAATTGTTAATTTGCTACCTAAATGCAAAGTTAAAGGGGTTGTCTCACGAAAAATATTCTACAGTTTTTAAACCAGCACCTGGATCTGAATACTTTTGTAATTGCATGTCATTAAAAATTTTGTACAGCTACTGAGTTATTCAATAAAATGTATCTGTATAGCGCCACTTAATTTCTTATTTCTTTGACCTGGTCACTGAGCAGGCCGCACATGCTCAGTTTCAACTTTTAACTGCCTCCTAAGCTGTGATAGGCAGAGCATGGACACGCCCCCTGAGCTGCAGCAGAAAAGACACTCCCCGAGCTGTCAGCTTGATATGAATCTAGCAGAGCAATGAATGGGGAGATCTCTGGATCCATGTGAGGTCCAGGGCTGGTTCTAGCTTTGTTAAAAAGAGGTTGTCATGTACTTTATGATGTCTGATTTTCATTTTTTACATTATTTGTGGGATAGCCCCTTTAAGCAATTTTGTAAGTACTGTAGTATTCATTAAAAGTTCCTAACTTTTCACTTCACCTTTCTGCAGTTGCTACTGAATCTGGCATGCATTGGTCAGAGTGCTGTTCTTGATTCTGACTACTTGCTCCACTCTCCACTTACTTTAGTGTTAAGAGACAGAAGCCGGAGGTGGTACATCGCAGGTCATAGTGTGAAGAGTCTCCAAGGAGGGCCGCACATACAGGCTGTAGATTGGGATGAAAGCACACACAAGTCCATTTGCATTGAATGGAGCTCTGCTTCCTGTTCCACTCAAAGTGCTAGTTCCAGGGTCAGAGGATACAGGCAACAGCTGATCAATGAGGGTGCAGGGTGTCAGACCCTTGTTGATTGGATAATAATGACCTATCCTGAGGATAGTTCATCAATACCAGGATCCAGTAAAACCCCTTTAACCCTTTCGCGCCCGGAGCTTTTTTCGGTTATGCATTTTCGTTTTGCGCTCCCTGCCTTCAAACAGCCATAACTCTTTTATTTTTCTGTTCACATAGCTGTATGAGGGCTTGTTTTTTGCAGGACAAGTTGTACTTTCCAACGCCACCATTTAATATTGAATACGGTGTAGTGGGAAGCGGGAAAAAAATTCCAAACCAGGTGAAATTGCAAAGAAAACACTATTCCGCTACAGTTCTACGGGTTTCTTATTTACAGCGTTCGATGTGCATTAAAACTGATCCATTACTTTCATTCTACAAGTCAGTACGAATCCGGCAATACCTAATATGTATAGTTTTTCCTGCGTTTTCATAGTGATAAAATAATTAGAAAGTTGCCTTTTTTTTTTTCCTTGTCAAATCTTGACCCCTATAACTTTTTGGTATTTATGTGTACAGAGCTGTATGCGGGCTCATTTTTTGCGGGACGATCTGAAGTTTTTATTGATACCATTCTGGGGTGTGCATGACTTTTTAATCACTTTTTATTTAATTTTTTTTAGAAAAAAAAAGCGACAAAAACGGCAAATCGCCATTTGGACGCTTTTTTCCGCCACACAATTCGCCGTATTGGAATTTTTTTTTTTATATTTTAAAAGTACGGGCGTTTTCAGTCACGGTGATACCCATGATGTCTATATTTATTGTTATTTAGGTATTTATTTTTTACTTATACGGAAAGGGGGGTGATTTGAACTTTTACATCTTTTTTATTTTTTATATATTTTTTAACTTTTTTTTTTTACTATTGGAAAGCTCAAATATGGGCTTATATATTGTGGCTTTTTTTTTTTCTTTATGAGCAATTATGGATTTTATAGACTCAGAAATCCATGAATTGCTCATTTCTTATCCTGGCCTGTCATCTAGTGGCCAGAATAAGAATTGCACTTTGAAAACTGTAATCCTCACCAGCGAGGATTACAGTTTTCATATGGTGTACAGACACCCCGATTGGCCACACGGGTTGTCTGTACACCACCCGGAAGCGAATGCTTCCGGGTTGAGACGCAACTAGATGCCGTGATCACGTGTGATCACGGCATCTAATCTCCGAGGAAGACGCCGCCGATGGCGGTAAGTAGCGGCAAGTCTCTGCTGTTAGAAACAGCAGAGACTTGCCGGCCATGACGCCCGCCACACCCGCGAGCGGGCGCCATGTGCCCGCATCGCCCCAGCGCCGTACATGTACGGCGCTGGGCGCGAAGGGGTTAATTGAAAGGTAGCTTTTAACAATATGCATTAAAGGGTTTCTGTCATCAGGTTTCACCATATTAAACCGGATGACATTTGCAATGTGCAAATGTCACCTGAGGTCTAATATGGTAATATTTTCAAGATCTGTGTCCCCGTTTTTGTTAAAAAGAAACTTTTGTAATATGCAAATCAACCTTACTAGGTGCAGGGGGCGGTAACCCTGCACCTAGTGGCGCAGTTTTCCCAACCTCCAGGAATGCGTCATTGCCGATGATTGACAGGGCCAGGCAGCTCCCTCTATCTGCTGCTGGCCTTGTCAGCACTGCAAACCCCGCACCTGCGCCGTGTGTCCTTCGTTCGGCGCAGGCGCAGTGAGTGCAGCTGGCTGCCGGGCTCCCGGCTTCCTCACTGCGCCTGCGCCGATGACGTCACACTACACCTGGAAGAGAAGGCGGCGCAGGCGCAGTGAGGAAGCCGGGAGCCCGGGAGCCCGGCAGCCAGCGGCACTCCCTGCGCCTGCGCCGAACGAAGGACACATGGCGCAGGCGCAGGATTTGCAGCGCTGACAGGGCCAGCAGCAGATAGAGGGAGCTGCCTGGCCCTGTCAATCATCGGCGATGACGCGTTCCTGGAGGTGGGGAAAACGGCGCCACTGGGTGGCCTTGAGTACATCACACAGTTCTCAAAAATCACTGAATTTTGGTAATTTTATATCTGTTTCTTTTGTCATTCTTTTTCTTTTAACCTACTCAAGAATTCATTTTCTTAAAATTGTGGATCCATGGACTTGCACAAAGCACTGATATAACAATCTCCAGCTATAAAGCTTGGAGGATTCTTTGGATGGTTTAGCTTATTTTTTTAACTGAATCCGTTTTATGTGAAGTTCTACTTTTGGGCCAATTTTCATTTATTCTTTTGCTCACTTATTGGAGTCTTAGCATTAAAGGACCACTCCAGTCAAAAATGAAAAATCAACCATCACTTGATATTCATACAGTATGTCTTTCCAACTTTTATATGTTCCAGGCTTTCCGCTTACTTTTATTTTTTATTTTTTTTATTTTTATACATATTTTCCGCATTGTGACATCAAGTAGGTGCTATCTCCAGGGTCCTGTAACTCCAAAGGGCTAGTAACAGAGGCAGCTGTATAGTAAATACCTCTCAGTACATACAGTAGATGTCAATTGGTGATGCACACAATTAAAGAGGTTGTCTCACTTCAGCAAATGTAATTTATAATGTAGAGAAAATTAATACAAGACACTTACTAATGTATTATGTTTGCCCATATTGCCTCCTTTTTGCTGGCTTGATTCATGTTTCCATCACATTATACACTCCTCGTTTCCCTGCTTATGCCCACCAATCCTAATAATTGCTAAGTAAGTGCTAAGTAAGCTGGCTTCCTCACTGCGCCTGCGCCGATGACGTCACACTACACCCGGAAGAGAAGGCGGCACAGGCGCAGTGAGGAAGCCGGGAGCCCGGCAGCCAGCTGCACTCACTGCGCCTGCACCGAATGAAGGACACACGGCGCAGACGCGGGATTTGCAGCGCTGACAGGGCCAGCAGCAGATAGAGGGAGCTGCCTGGCCCTGTCAATCATTGGCGATGACGCGTTCCTGGAGATGGGGAAAACGGCGCCACTAGGTGCAGGGTTACCACCCCCTGCACCTAGTAAGGTTAATTTGTATATTACAAAAGTTTCTTTTTAACAAAAACGGGGACACAGATCTTGAAAATATTACCATATTAGACCTCAGGTGACATTTGCACATTGCAAATGTCATCCGGTTTAATATGGTGAAACCTGATGACAGAAACCCTTTAATGTGCAGAGATGAGCAAACTTTTGGAAAATTCAATTTTGCTGCTTCGCCGAATTTTACAAAAAAATTCCCCTTGTGACAAATTACTTAGTCACAAAGCACATTTTGTTGTAAGTGGCGGGTGCAATGACAGGGAGGTGCAATAGCGTCAACCCCATCATTGTACCCCTCAGATGCTACGTTCATACATAATTGCGGCATCTGAGCTTATCACGTCTATTTGCTCATGACTGGACGGCTGCCGCCATTTTGTTTTAAGATCTTGCGCAAAATCTCATGCAGCCTGAGATGATGTTGTCATGTCGGCCAGCGTGTTGACGTCATACATACATTAATCAAGATGGCGGTCAGCCAGTTGTGAGCAAATGGGAGAGGTAGGTATACATTTTTTTAGTTTTTTTACACTATTTCAGGTTAAATCGATTCGCTACCAAGAAGCACAAGGAAATTTGGCTTTGTTATTGCTGTTGAACTAGGCATAAGGGTGCACTGTCCTCTAACGTATTTTATCAGCCCTGCCTTCAATCTTTAAAATGCTCTTTTTTTTATCTCTGTAAGGGCTCGTTCACATCACCGTTATAGGAGCAGGAGAACAGAAAGGACGGATTCGAGACATAATTGAGCTGAACGGAGTCTACGGACCCAATAGACTATAATGGGGTACGTTAGGTTTGCGCTCAGAGGAAGATTTTTGAAGCGGAGACAAAAGTCCTACATGCACAACTTTTGTCTCCCCTCCAAAAATCATTATAGTCTATGGGGTCCATAGGCTCTGTTCAACTCAGTTACGTGCTGAATCCATCCTTTCCATTCTCCTGCAACAGATCAGGAGAATGGTGATGTGAACAAGCCCTTAAACTTTAGCGCTATGTCTTTTTAACAGCATCATTCAAGTTTCTTTTTTTTTCATGCACTTGTATAGTGCTGCTATATTCCACAGCATTTTACAATCACAATCTAAGTTCCCTATCAGTATGTCTTTGGAGTGTGGGGGGAAACCCACGCAATGGCGAGAACATACAAACTCACTGCAGATGTTGTCCTTGGTTAGATTTGAACCTAGGGCCCCAATGCTGCAAGGCACCAGTGCTAACCACTGAGCCACCACGCTGCCCATGCTAATGCTTTCTTTCTCTCACTTTGGATATATAGAATCCATCATGAATTATTTAACTTTGTTGTGTCATGTCCTGTTTGCCACAGTTGTTTCCAAGAACATATAGAGCAAAAGCAAAGAACAGCATTAACTAATATGAAAAAAAAAACAACATTGGAAAGTAAATCATGTCTTGCTCAATAAAATCAAAGAGATTTCATGATAAATTGTACATCTTGAAAATAATAGGTGACAGTAACAACCCCCTTCTGAATCAAATCGCCTCCACACTGAGTAACTCTGCTTCTGTCTAATAAAAACCAAGACAACTCAATAATAATATATAAATAAGTAAAATCCAGGATTAATAAATAATAAATAAAAACATAACTTGAAATGAAAGGAGGCAGTAATATTCACAGTGTGAATTATTAAGAATAGCATTTCAAAACTGTATGATACAGTATATGCAAGGTAAAAAGCGTAAGCACTAAAAACATTATAATAAATGCATAAATCAATAAATAAGTAAAATACGGAATTGCTAAGTACAGTTCATCATTATTACTAATAAAATCATATTTTTGTACAGATAAACTGGAGCAAATTAATATTTCAATTACATCCAGAATATAAGTAGCACATTTTTTTCTTAAAGGAGTATTCTAGGACTTTAATATTAACCTCTTCAACCCCGGGCCTGTTTTCACCTTCATGCCCAGGCGATTTTTTGCAAATCTGACATGTGTCACTTTATGTGGTAATAACTTTGGAACGCTTTTACTTATCCAGGACATTCTGAGATTGTTTTCTTGTGACACATTGTACTTCATGACAGTCATAAATTTGAGTCAATATATTTCACCCTTATTTATGAAAAAATCTGCAAAAATTGCAAATTTCCAAATTTCAATTTCTCTACTTTCAAAATACACAGTAATACCTCCAAAAATAGTTATTATTTTACATTCCCCATATGTCTACTTTATGTTGGCATCATTTTGTAAATCTCATTTTACTTTTTTAGGACGTTAGAGGGCTTAGAAGTTTAGAAGCCATTTTTCAAATTTTCACCAAATTTTCACCAAAACCATTTTTTTGAGCACCAATTCAGATATAAAGTGATTTTGAGGGGCTTACATAATGAAAACCCCCATAAATGACCCCATTTTAGAAACTACACCCCTCAAGTTATAAAAAAACTGCTGTTACAAACTTTGTTAACCCTTGAGGTGTTCCACAAGAATTAAAGGAAAATGGAGGTGAAATTTCAAAAGTTCACTTTTTTGGTAGATTATTCATGTTAATAATTTTTTCTTGCAACACAGCAAGGGTTAACAGCAAACTAAACCTCAATATACATTGCTCTGATTCTGCAGTTTACAGAAATACCCCATATGTGGTGGTAAACGTCTTTATGGGTTTGTGGCAGTGGTCAGAAGGAAAGGAGCGCCATATGGATTTTGGAGGCAGATTTTGCTAGAATAGTTTTTAGGCACCATTTTGTAATTGAGAGACCCTGACGTACCCCTACAGTGGAAACCCTCAAAAAGTGACCCCATTTTGGAAACTACACCCTTCAAAGAATATATTAAAGGGGGTACTGGCCACTTTGGCCCCCTAAGCGTTTTACGGAATTTGGAAACACTTGGCTTCTTCCAATAAAATGTTGCTTTAGCCCAAAATTTTTCATTTTCACAAGAGGTAACAGGAGAAAAGCACCACATAATTTGTTACCCATTTTCTCCTGAATACGGCAACACGCCATATGTGGTGGTAAACTGATGTGGGGGCACATGGCAGGACTCAAAACAGAAGGAGCGCCATATGGATTTTGCAGAACAGATTTTGATGGATTGGTTTGCGGGTGCCATTGATTTTTTATTTTTTGAGTTATTGTCTTATGTGGGGGCTCATTTTTTTGCGGGACGAGATGACGGTTTGATTGGTACCATTTTGGGGTACATAAGAATTTTTGATCGCTTGGTATTACAGTTTTTGTGAGTCAAGGTGAAAACAAATAGCTGTTTTGGCATGGTTTTTAAAAAAATTTTTTTACAACATTCACCTAGGGGGCTATCTCATGTAATATGTTTATATAGCAGGTTTTTACGGAAGCAACGATACCCAATATGTCTAACTTTTTTATTTTTGGAAAGTTTTACACATTAGATGCATTTTAGAACAGAATAAAATCTTTTTTTTGTGTTGCCATTTTCAAAGAGCCATATTTTTTTAAGTTTTCAGGCGATTGTCTCAGGTAGGGTATCGTTTTTGCAGGACAAGATGACGGTTTGATTGGTACCATTTTGGGGTAAATACAACTTTTATCGCCTGCTATTACACTTTTTGTGAGGCAAGAGGGAAAAAAATGGTTGTTTTGGCATAGTTTTTATTTTTTATTTTTTGCAGCATTCACCCGGGGGGCCATCTCATGTAATATTTTTATAGAGCAGGTTGTTACGGACGCGACGATACCCAATATGTCTAACTTTTTTATTTTTGGAAAGTTTTACACATTAGATGCATTTTAGAACAGAATAAAATCTTTTTTTTGTGTTGCCATTTTCAAAGAGCCATATTTTTTTAAGTTTTCAGGCGATTGTCTCAGGTAGGGTATCATTTTTGCAGGACAAGATGATGGTTTGATTGGTACCATTTTGGGGTAAATACGCCTTTTTGATCGCCTGCTATTACACTTTTTGTGAGGCAAAAGGGAAAAAAATGTCTGTTTTGGCTTAGTTTTTTAAAAACTATTTTTACAGCATTCGCCTGGGGGGCCATCTCATGCAATATTTTTATAGAGCAGGTTGTTACGGACATGGCGATACCCAATATGTGTATAATTTTTATTTTTGGAAAGTTTTACACATTAGATACATTTTTGAACAAAATAAAATATTTTTTGTGTTGCCATTTTCTGAGAGCCATATTTTTTTATTTTTCAGGCGATTGTCTTAGGTAGGGTCTCATTTTTTGTGGGACAAGATGACGGTTTGATTGGTACCATTTTGGGATACATACGCTTTTTTGATCACCTGCTATTACACTTTTTGTAAGGGAAGGTGACCAAAAAATGTCTGTTTTGGCACAGTTTTTTTTTTTTACTGCGTGCACCTGACGGGGTGGATCATGTGCTATTTTTATAGAGCCGGTCGATACGGACGCGGCGATACCTAATATGTCTATTTTATTTTTTTTTCACTATTTTTTACAATTTTTTTTTATATTATTTTGTAAAAATGACGTTTTTCTTTTTTTGGGGAACTTGAAACTTATTTTTTGTATTTTATTGTAATGCATTGGCTGGAAGTGTATTACTCAATGTAATGGCGTCTAGCACCTTGCCGCAGCGCCGTACTATTACGGCGCTGGTCGCCAAGGGGTTAATGGCTTGTCTTTAAGCCTAGTGCTCACTTCATTGCTTTGGTCAGTGATTTCCTTCAGTGATTGTGAGCCAAAACCACTAATGGAGGCTACACAGAGATAAGGTATAGAGTTGAGCGAACGTGCTCGTAACAAGCACTGTACTGCTCGGATCCCCTGCGCTTGAATGGCCGCAGGCATCCGGATCCGTCCTCACCTGACTGTAAGTCAATGGGGGCGGTTCCGTTTGGTATGACACACGAGTGAATCATACCAAACGGATCCTTCCCACTGACTTGCAGTCGGGTGAGGAGGACGGATCCGGATGGCTGCGGCCATTCAAGCGCAGGGGATCCGAGCAGTACAGTGCTTGTTACGAGCACGTTCGCTCAACTCTAATAAGGTATATTGGAAAGATTTGCATCTTTTCTGTGTTTTTGACCTGCACCTGGTCTGTTTCACAATCACTGATGGAAAATACTGAACAAATCACTGAAGTGTGAACTAGACCTTAGGATAGGCCATCAATATCAGATCATAGGCTCCTGCCATCCCTGTCAACTGTTAGACGCAGCAACAATGCACAAGATCTAGCACAGTTCCACCTTCTGACCCATTCCAGAGAATGAGACTGAGTTTGCAGTACTTTACATGGTCACTACACAGTGTATTGAACTATCCTGTACAGGGCTTGTCTAGCACACCCTAGCTACTGAGAAAAGCTAGTTAGTGGGGGTTCTGGGAATCGGACCTCTGCTGGTCTGATAAGTCCTCAATATTAGGGCCTTTTCACACGGCCTCTGCACCAAAATTCCAGTACTAGCTACATGGTGCCCGCAGTGATGCCTTAAAGCCACATCTGCACCAAGAAGAGTCATGTCTATTCTTGACACAGTGATTTAGCTCCATTCATTGGGGATAAACTGCGAGTGTGCTCCTCGGCATCCAAAGTGAAATACTTTGCAGAGGCAGAATACACAGGGTTCACGTTGCATTAAAGTACTGCAATAACCCTTTAGGTTCAATAAACAGAACAGATACAGTAGCCATATCATCTAAACTAATTGATTGCAATGTAACAACTTTCTGATTGGTTGAAGAACGTGTCAATCTAACTTCATCCCTAATCTCCAACCCTAGAAGAAACTGAGAGATACACGTACACTGGCAGGCTAGGATAGGGATTCTCACCCAGCACTCAGTCTAGTTAGGGGGTGATTGTGCACCACCATTTACAGAAAGACAGCAGAATTATTAAGATTTGAGCCTCTCAAACCAGTTACCCTTGTTTATCTTCCCGACAGGCCATGTGGCAGACAGAAGGATATGACAAAGCTTTTGCATGAAATAGAGTAATTCTCATCCAGCCCGTCCATATCGATAGTGGTAGAATTGGATCATTAGTAACAAAGCCAGTTACTTTTTGTTAATAGAGACAAAAGGTCCTATCATAAATGTACGACCGATAAGCATACAAATAATAATTATTTCTGGAATGACAGGACTCTCCGGGGCTCCTCTTTGGCACTTCTCAGAGATTTCTGCTCCAGGAAATCTCACACAGTGCTCTGTGATCTCTGCCATTCATTTGAAAAGCCCTTGGCTTACAACTAGAGATGAGCGAGTAGTGTTCGATCGAGCTGGTATTCGATCGAATACTACGATATTCGGCACACTCGATTTCAATCGAGTATAACGGCGATGGCGCACTTAGAATTCGTTTCCCCTCCCACCTTCCCTGGCGCTCTTTTTCCACCAATCAACATGCAGGGGGGGTATGACAGGCACGCTGAGCACGCTGGCAGCGCGAAAACAGCGTCTACATGCATTGGCTGGAAAAACCATGTGACCTCGAATATTAAAAACTCAGCTCTTCCTGCTCGTACGCATATGCTGCGTGAACTTAGTCAGGGACAGAGGCTGGAGAAGGGAGAGACAGATTTTAGCTGTTGGACAGGCAGGAGCGTGAATAAAAGCCCTTATCAGGGCTACTACAGTGGACTTCAGTGATAGCTTTACTACAATATAGACTTTACAGAGAACGGCTGCTGTATTCAAGGGATAGCTGCTGGAGTAGGGACAGAGAGAGGCATTAGTGGTGTATTAGGTGCTCTGCTACATACCAAACTATATTTGGCACTACTGCTGTGTACCTTGAAATATACAATATCTAGGCCTTTTAATTGGCAACTGTACTGTGCGTTCTCTTGCTAAATAATTTCACATACCTGGTGTAAATACCCACCGTCTGTTCAGTTAGTACACGGCTGTGTACTTTGAAATATACAATATCTAGGCATTTTAATAGGCCACTGTACTGTGCGTTCTCTTGCTAAATTATCTCACATACCTGGTGTAAATACCCACCGTCTGTTCAGTTACTACACGGGCTGTGTACTTTTGAAATATACAATATCTAGGCATTTTAATAGGCCACTGTACTGTGCGTTCTCTTGCTAAATTATCTCACATACCTGGTGTAAATACCCACCGTCTGTTCAGTTTACTACACGGCTTGTGTACTTTGAAATATACAATATCTAGGCATTTTAATAGGCCACTGTACTGTGCGTTCTCTTGCTAAATTATCTCACATACCTGGTGTAAATACCCACCGTCTGTTCAGTTACTACACGGCTTTGTACTTTGAAATATACAATATCTAGGCATTTTAATAGGCCACTGTACTGTGCGTTCTCTTGCTAAATTATCTCACATACCTGGTGTTAATACCCACCGTCTGTTCAGTTAGTACACGGCTTTGTACTTTGAAATATACAATATCTAGGCATTTAATAGGCCACTGTACTGTGCGTTCTCTTGCTAAATTATCTCACATACCTGGTGTAAATACCCACCGTCTGTTCAGTTACTACAACGGCTTTTGTACTTTGAAATATACAATATCTAGGCATTTAATAGGCCACTGTACTGTGCGTTCTCTTGCTAAATTATCTCACATACCTGGTGTTAAATACCCACCGTCTGTTCAGTTACTACACGGCTGTGTACTTTGAAATATACAATATCTAGGCATTTTAATAGGCCACTGTACTGTGCGTTCTCTTGTTAAATTATCTCACATACCTGGTGTAAATACCCACCGTCTGTTCAGTTACTACACGGCTTTGTACTTTGAAATATACAATATCTAGGCATTTTAATAGGCCACTGTACTGTGCGTTCTCTTGTTAAATTATCTCACATACCTGGTGTAAAATACCCACCGTCTGTTCAGTTACTACACGGCTTTTGTACTTTGAAATATACAATATCTAGGCCATTTTAATAGGCCACTGTACTGTGCGTTCTCTGTTAAATTATCTCACATACCTGGTGTAAATACCACCGTCTGTTCAGTTACTACACGGCTTTGTACTTTGAAATATACAATATCTAGGGCCATTTAATAGGCCACTGTACTGTGCGTTTTCTTGTTAAATTATCTCACATACCTGGTGTAAATACCCCACCGTCTGTTCAGTTACTACACGGCTTTGTACTTTGAAATATACAATATCTAGGCATTTTAATAGGCCACTGTACTGTGCGTTTCTTGCTTAAATTATCTCACATACCTGGTGTAAATACCCACCGTCTGTTCAGTTACTACACGGCTTGTACTTTGAAATATACAATATCTAGGCATTTTAATAGGCCACTGTACTGTGCGTTCTCTTGCTAATTATCTCACATACCTGGTGTAAATACCCACCGTCTGTTTCAGTTACTACACGGCTTTGTACTTTGAAATATACAATATCTAGGCATTTTAATAGGCCACTGTACTGTGCGTTCTCTTGCTAAATTATCTCACATACCTGGTTGTAATACCCCACCGTCTGTTCAGTTACT
>ONZH01002983.1:0-50867 GCA_900303285.1 Rhinella marina
TGTGACATCCATTCCCTTACTTCCTACTATGTTTGTTTTTCAGCTCCAGAGCTCACAGAACAGGTAAGGAAGGGGTAACCACACAGAAACACAGATGTGTAGTAGCAGTTCTTTTATCAGGCTCAGGATCTCAGCTACCTCTGACACGCCCCCTTTTCCTAGAAGCCGTCTTTAAAACTTTGTTTTTCAGCAGCAAAAACTGATTCACCCTGAGGCAACTTAGGCAAGGAACTGGATCACCTTAAAGAGAAAACCCTAAGGGAAGACTTACTGGACGTGCTCCATGGGAAAACAATATGCAAAGAGATATCGCTTGAGAAATCTCGCTAGTGCCACCTTGTGGAAATGACCCCCTATTACTCACAATCTGACTTTTTATCAAGCCTTGGGACATGACAAGGGAAAATAGCCATCTGTAGACAGCGGTTTCAGGGTGCTTACTCCTCATCAGGATGGATGGATGGCTGGCTAAGTGCGATGTCTTGGATGCAGCTTATGTAAAGTACTGGCTCTCCTTAAAGAGACCAGCCCTTACTGGAAGTATTTCATGGTATGAAGATTTATTACAATAGACAATATGGGAAAATAATATGCAAAGAGGCATCTTCTGACATGAAGATGCATCTATGCATCTCCTGACAAAAGAGAACCATCTCACAAGTACTACCTTGTATAAGTAGCTCCCTATGAGCCACAATCTGACTTGGGACATGACTGGTCTCTTTAAGGACAGCCAGTAACTTGCCTAAGCTGCATGCAAGGCATGGTGCCCAGACAGCGATAATTTTACTCTGTAGAGGGTCAAGCATCCTGAAACAATGTCTATGGATGGAAATCGGGCTTGGCTATTTTCCCTTGTTCTGGTGCTAGCAAGATGGTTATTTTTATTTCAGGAGATACTTCTTTGCACCCTAAGGCAACAAAGAGTGCTAATAAACAATTAAACGGAGAGTAAGCCCTCTTTCATGACACCCAAAAATTAGCCATAGTGGGGAGCAGTTTCAAGGAGCATCTCTCTCAGGAACATTCTTAACATCTGTGTGTTAAAACAACAGCCTATTATTTCAATGGGTGCAATGTCCTGCTTCAAGGAAACTCAACACTTTTTGCCAGGTTCCCCTGCAGACTATGATTTTGTCGTTGTGGAACCCCAAGATACCTTGAGATCAGCTTATTTTCTGGGCCCTTCTAACAAGACAAGCCCTTTAAACATATGTAAAGGTTGTCAGAGATAGTGATGATACAACAAATATTTTAATAGGCTTTCCCACCCTGTTACACATCAGGAGATGTGGACTGAGGCCTTCACCTATGCCCAGGAGACCCATGGTATGGTACTTTATGTGTACACATTCCTTGGATAGGAATTTAGTTTCATTTGAGTATTGCTACCCATTGGTTTTTGGCAATGGTGTATATGTCATAGATGATATAAGCAGACAAGCCCTTTAAGGAGTTGTCCTGGATTAGAAAATATTCTTCCAGAAACAGCACCACTCTGGTCAAATGGCCAATTGCAGCTTGGCTACATTAAAGTGAACCTCTTTAGATACGGTATTTATTTATATCATTATCAGGCATAAGTTTCCGTCAGCTAGACCCTGTATATAAATGGTTACTTTGCCAATGCAAGATTTCTTGGCCGCTGCCCACAGAATGCTACAGTTATTTGAATGAATTATCACATTGTATATGTCAGAGGACAGAAGGGTCAGCAGTGTGTGTCACATATGCTAAGCATGCTAGATTCAGCATCCTAATCTTGTTGTCCTGTTCCACACCAATTGGCCTTGGCCAGCTGACTCCCCTGTTTACAACTACAAGATGTGTCAGTGGCATTTATTTTTCTCCTGTAAGGTAGCACAGATGTAGTCTGTGAAGGACAAGGCACTTTCCAGAGGGACAAGGCTATAGTGTAATAGATCCACAAATAATTCCCTAGCACAGAGGTTCCTAACGCACTTCTCAAGTCAAAGGACTCTCCACACAGCAGATTTCAGGACATATCTGGACGGGTGGATTAGTAACTGCTCAGTTGTTTTCTCTGAATCAGAATCCAATGAACGTGTATGTTAGAAAGAAGCAATATATCAATATGCTGACATAATCCACACAACAGCTCTTCAAAAATCCCATCTGTGGCAGGAAGCAGGCATTTTGTACAGTCTTTTGCTCATAGGCAAATTTGTTCTATAAATCTATGACACAAGCTTCCCTCAGTCCTCACATTTAACATAATGTGTTGGCATGGGGTTGTCTGAGTATATATTTTTTCAATGGCAGTGAGGGGTATGAAAATGCAAAAAATAAAAATAAAAATGACACTCACTATTCTGAACCCTCACTTGCTTGGCTAGTTTCTGTAGTCCTATAGCAGTAATATGGGGACTCTTGAGATAGAAGCAGGTCCCAGCACCTATCAGATATTTTATGGCATATCCTTTCAATGTTATAAATGTCCCAGATGGGACAACCCCCTTTAAAATCTGGAATTAGAGATGAGGGAATCACCTTCACAAAAATTCTGCCAAATGAATCAAAAAGTTTTTGTAATTTAGTTTTCACGAATTGCGCAAAATTGGTCATTTTATTGTGAAAATTAAGTGAAACAGACGAGGCAGGATGAAAATAGAGGGAGGAGGCAGGATTTTTGGGAAGTCCTTCAGTTTCTGTGCTATGTTTAAAACTCGGAAACCATTTTTAGCTAAAAAAGAGAGAATTTCTGAGCGCTTGTTCAGAACAAATCACTGCTTTTTCTGACCACTACCACGTGTATAAACACCTGCAAACTTCTGCCCCCAATAAGGGATAATTTACTGAATGGTTTCTAATTTTTAAAAAAGCAGAACAAATGCTATGGCATAAACTGGCTGTTTACACCATAATCATAATGAGTTCTTCACCTGCCAAGGGCTGTCCCAGGTGCTGAAAAAGCCCCGCCACTTCATAGACAGGGCCATACATCTTCACAGCCCTAACAATCTTGCACCTACTCTGCTGCTCCTAGTTGCAGCACAAGCGCAGATGCTCTGCTTCTGCTTCCAAAGCAGCAAATGTTCATTTGCAGTGATACAGGTGCAAGATTGTCAGGGACATTTGCTAAAGATCACTTGGACAAGCCAGAAGGCTATTGCAACAATTTTTTGTGGAAGGATGAGACCAAAATAGAACTTTTTGATTTAAATGAGAAGAGTTATAATTGGATAAAGGAAAATACTGCATTCCGGCATAAAACCCTCATCCCACAGTGGGGGTAGTATCATGGTTTGGGGCTGTTTTACCTCATCTGGGCCAGGACTGCCAGCCATCATCGATCGAACAATGAATTCTGAATGATTCCAGCATATTCTATTCTATTCCAGCATATTCTAGGACATTGGTTGATGAACTAAATCTCAAGAGAGTGTAGGTCATGCAGCAAGACAGTGACACTTTCTACCAAAGAAAGGTTAAAAAAGAATAAAGCTAAAGTTTTGGAATGGTCAAGCCAGTGGCGTAGCTATAGGGGTCGCAGCGGTCGCAGTTGCGACCGGGCCCCTAAGCCAGGGGGGCCCCGAGGGCCCCCCTTGCCACTTGCAGGGCCGCACCGCCAATTAGCCAGGTGCGGCGCGGCCCTGCGCACAGATAGGGGCAGAGGGAGATGAGCGCTTCCATTGTGGAAGCGCTCATCTCAATAGTCATCTGTATCGCCGTCCTCAGGACGGCGATACAGATGCCTGTATTGTACTGGGGCAGGGGAGGGAGAGGCGTCTCCCCTGCCCGTTCCTCTGATAGGTTGCAGGCACTGGGCCTGCAGCCTATCAGAGGCCGGCTCAGGCGGCGCGATGACGTCATCGCGCCGCCTGAGCCGTACAGCGCGGGACACAGGCCGGAAGAGGCCTCATCGCATCGCTGCCAGCACCATGGAGGTAAGTATAAGTGTTAATTTTTTTTATTTATTTATTTTTTTTTATTGTAGCATTCACCGACCGGAAGCTCAATTGGGGGCACTGGGGGCATTTTGGGGGCATTTTTACTCGGCACATGGGGGCACTGGGGGCATTTTACTGGCACATGGGGGCATTTTTACTGGCACATGGGGGCACTGTGGGCATTTTTTACTGGCACATGGGGGGCACTGGGGGGCATTTGTACTGGCACAATGGGGGGCATTTTTACTGGCACATGGGGGCACTGTGGGCATTTTACTGGCACATGGGGGCATTTTACTGGCACATGGGGGCACTGGTGGATTTTACTGGCACATGGGGGCACTGTGGGGCATTTTACTGGGCACATGGGGGGCAACTGTGGGGATTTTACTGGCAGCATGGGGCACTGTGGGATTTTTACACTGGACATAGGGGGTGCCACTGGGGGCAGTTTTACCTGGCACATTGGGGGCACTGGGCGGCATTTTTACTGGTACTGGGGGCTATTGTTTACTGGCAACATGGGGGCACATGGGGGTGCATTTTTACATGCGTAGCTGGGGGGCATTTTTACTGGCATCGATGAGGGGCACTGGGGCAGTTTTTACTGGCACATGGGGGCACTGGGGGGCCATGTTTTACTGGTACTGGGGGGCATTTATTTATTTACTGGCACATGGGGGCACATGGGGGCATTTTACTGGCACATGGGGCATTTTTACTGGCACATGGGGGCACTTTTACTGGCACAAGGGGGCACTGGGGCATTTTTTACTGGCACTGGGGGCACTGGGGGCATTTTTTACTGGCACTGGAGGCATTTCTTACTGGCACATGGGGCACTGGGGGCATTTCTTTATGGCATGGGAGCACTAGGGGCATTTTTCTGGCACATGGGGGCACTGGGGCATTTCTTACTGCACATGGGGGCACTGGGGGCATTCTTACTGGCACATGATTTTGGGGGAATCAACCGGGGGGGAACTTCTGGCGCATTATTGGGGCATTTCTTACTGGCACATAATTTGGGGGGCATCTATGGGTGGGGAGCACTTCTTACTGGCACATTGGAAGCATTATTACTTCTGGGGGCACAGTGGGGACATTAGTACTGTGGGGGGCACCCTGGCACAGTATCAGCTCAGTTATTTCTGGGGACGGTATGTTCACACTATTACGGGACACTATTTGCTGGGCGCAGTTATTTAGGACACTGTGCCAATAATTATTGAAGGGCACTATCTGTGTGGTACTAGTGGCACAGTACTGGGGATGGTAGGATGATTTGTCCAGAAGATGGGAGGATGATGGAAAAGTAGTAAACTAAGATTTTTTTCTGTCAAACTGCAGAGATAAGAAATGGCTGAAAAATGGCGTCTGGTCTGAAAGGAGAAGATGAGGAAAGAGAAGATCTACATCCGAGGAGACGTCACTGGATGTAAGAGGTATGGGGCGCTGTATTATACTGGATGTAAGAGGTATGGGGTGCTGTATTATACTGGATGTAAGAGGTATGGGGAGCTATATTAGGCGGGGGGGGGGGGGCCCAAGCTGAACTCTTGCACCAGGGCCCATGAGCCTTTAGCTACGCCCCTGGGTCAAGCCAAAGTCCTGAACTTAATCCAATAGAAATGTTGTGGAAAGACCTGAAGTGAACAGTGTATGGGAGGAAATCACTAACATTACAGAATTGAACCTGTTTTGAATGGATGAATTGTCTAAAATTCCTCCAAGCCAATGTGAAGGGCTAAACAACAAATACCAGAAACATTTAGTTCCAGTGATTAGCAGGGGTCATACCAGATACTGAAACAAAGGTTCACAACTTCACATACTTTTTGCCACTCACAGACATGTGATATTGGATCATTTTAATCAATAAATAAATGACTAAGTGTAATATTTTTTACTCATATTTTTGGTTTGGTTATTTTTACTTTTAAGACTTCTATTAAAGTCTGATTTAGGCTACTTGCACACTTGCGTTTGCAGGATCCGTTTGTGAGATCCGTCCAGGCTCTCACAAACGGATCCATCATGATATTACAACCATCTGCATCCGTTCTGAACGGATCCGTTTGTATTATCTTTTACATAGCAAAGACGGATCCATCTTCAACTCCATTGAAAGTCAATGGAGGACGGATCCGTTTTCTATTGTGTCAGACAAAATGGATCCGTCCCCATTAACTTACAATGTGAGTCATGACGGATCCGTTTGCATCAGTTTCTTCATGTGGACACCAAACCGCAGCAAGCAGCGTTTTAGTGTCCGCCTCCAAAACGGAATGGAGACTGAACTGAAGCAAACTGAAGCAAAACTGATGCATTCTGAATGGATCCTTTTCCATTCAGAATGCATTAGTACTAGAGATGAGTGAGCATGCTCGGCCGAGCGTACTCAGGAGCAATTTTCGAGTAGTAGCGTACGCATTTTATAATCTATACGCTAATGCATACACATCTTCTAATCTGTACGCTAATGCGTACGCATCTTATAAATTTGTACGCTAATGCGTACAAATTCCAAGATGCGTACACATTAGCGTACAGATTAGAAGATGCATACGCTACTACTCGAAAATTGCTCCCGAGTACGCTCGGCCGAGCATGCTCGCTCATCTCTAATTAGTACAAAACTGATCAGTTCAGGACTGTTTGTGAGAGCCTGTGACGGATCTCACAAACGGATACTGCAAACGCAAGTGTGAAAGTAGCCTTAGTTTTAGGTCAAATTTATGCAGAAAGATAGAACATTCTGAAGGGTTCACAAACTTTCGAACACCACTGTAAACATGAACATGAGGGTTTTTTGTATGTATTTTGATCGAAATGCATTGACCTAATTGCCACTTCATGACGGCCTTTTTGAAGTGGATCCGTACACTAATATTATAATTGCTATACTATTATTATTTTTATAATACTATTATCATTATTAGTACTATAATAATTATTATTATACTATTGGTATTCATACTAATATTGTCAGGAACTTACTCTGCCACAATCCAGCTCACTGCTGTTCCAGGAGAGTTGCCATGCCAACTGGTCAGTCTATCAGTGACCTAGATGCCAAGCCAATCAGGTTCTTGGTGCAATGTCCAATCTTAAAAGTAGGATTAAGTCTGGCATTTGCTCCTTGTCAGTGCCTGTGATTCATTAATTCTTGGCTTGAGTTTGTGCTTTGTGTTCAGTCAGCAATTGCCATTTAGACCTTCCTGTGTATTGATCTCGGTTTGTCTCTAGATTTACCCTTTGTCTACCCATTTGGCTTCCACTTACTGTCCTGGCTTTGACACCTCAGCTTCCTTCTGGAATAAACCCTTGTCTACTGATTTAGCTTTCACTCATTCTCCTGGCTTTGACTTCTACTTCTCTCCTACTACTCCTTGGTATCTTATAGGTCTGCTACCTGAGAGTTTGCATCTGTTTTTTGCAACCTGACTTCACAAACCTAAATTGGGTCCCAAGCAGTCCAATGCAACCTTCCTTGCAGACGTTTCTGGTGAATAACTAGTTGTAGCCTTGCGATCCCACATCCTAATACAGAATAATGGTTTCTGAGTAGCAGATCGCCGTTTAGACAGAACAATCTGCTGCCCAGAAGCCATGATCAGTGGTGCCTGCATGAACGACAGGATCACCTAATGAATGAGTGTCTTGCTTGTTCATCAGATGATCGGCGGCAGATTGTCGGGAACGACCATTTGCTGGAACGGTCACGCCCAATATTCTGCCCAATTCTCGGACCGTGTAAATGTATCTTAAGATTTTTCTGGTGGTAGTTCTGGACAGTGACATCTATCTTTATCTTGTACAACTATGTTTTCATATAAAGGCTGTTAAGCCATAAGAAAGCAAAAACTCGCGTGGCCTAGCGCTTGATGGAGAAGGACGTGTGAGTTCTGTGCTCCGTGCCCGTGCTGTACCTCACACCACCCCGAGCTGCATCTGCCTTCTCATATGGGGAAAAGAACAAACAGGAAGACGTCCAAGGACACCCCACTTGCCTCCGAGTCGCAGAGCCGCGGCAACATCAAAGACCTCATCATGCGGCGGGCCCGCATGGCTCCTGGCTCGCCGCCATCTTCTCCTCCTCCTCCGGCCCTATTGCCTGAGAGCGCGCTCCCTCAACGTGTGGGCAGGGAGCGTACCGACAGAAGCTCGGATCCCTTGGCTCCCCCGGATCGCCCTCAGCTGATAGTGGAGCTGCGCCCCCTGCCACAGACCCACCGGATCCACAAGCAGAAGCCGCACATGCGGCCAAAATGGCGCCCGCTTCTCAGGGATCGGCATCAGGGGCGGATCCTCCACCTCAGGTCAGTGGCCCTAATGACTGCCCCAGTGAGCCTCGGTCCCCCCTTTCCAGGGGACCTTCTCAGGACCCTCAGGCCACCATGCTCCCTCACCAGTGGGACATTGTTAACCCTTCGGGCCCCGGTTTTGTGACATCGGAGGAGGATATAGGGGCCACCCCGTCACTTAGGCGGTATGCTGCCTCCACCCCAGCTGCTTCCCCAGCCCAGGGTTCCTGCTCTGACCATGGGTCTCCCTCTAGGCCACCAACGCCACAAGCATGGTCCTCATTGTTCTCTCAACTGCCTACTAAGCAGGATTTCCAGGCCTTGGTCTCTGAGGTCACGGCTACTTGCCGCTCAGAGATTTCAGCGGTACGGCGAGATTTACTCTCTATAACCGCCCGAGTGGACACTCTTGAGAAAGCCCATACTCTTACACGGACGACCGTCTCCCATATACATACTTCACTCAGTGCTCAAGGGACAGAATTCCGCGAAATGCAGCGCCACCTCGAAGATTTAGACAATCGGGGGCGACGAAACAATATCAGAATCCGTGGTCTCCCAGAAGCCCAGGATACGGAAGATCTACAGGCTATCCTTGATGCTCTCTTTAATCACATTATGGGAGACCCACCGTCTTTCACCACCAAGCTGGATAGGGTCCATAGAGCCCTACGGCCTAAAGGCACGTCCCAACAACCCAGGGACATTATTTGCTGTATACACGATTTCACGAGGAAGGAAGCTATTATGGGGAAGGCCCGAGATATGCGCACCTTAGAATTCCAGGGGGCACGGATTCAACTGTATCAAGACTTGTCAAAAATCACGCTGCAGAAACGCAGACAATTGCGTCCGTTACTGGACATCCTCAAGTCCCGCCGTATACCCTATCGCTGGGGATTCCCCTTCGCTTTGATTGTGAAGAAAAATGGGCGACCGATTTACCTCCGCTCATATGAGGACTTAGACTTTTTTTTGCACTGCTCTCGATATTTCCGGACTGGATCTGATGGATTGGGAGACCCCTGCGGTTTTTATCCCTCCTCCACTTCTATGGCCGTCTTCGGATAATTCCAAGCGCCGACGATTGCCCCTCACCCAGGCTGCATGGAGAGGCCCCGGGGGACTTAGTTCCTCCTGCCAGAGGATCGCGGTCAGCGCAGGAGTCTGGAGACCTTCGCCCTCACCGCTGAGATGTCTGGGGCTTGCTCACCTCTTTTCAACATGTTTATCTGGGACTTTCTGGTCTAATTGCCCGCTCGGGGCCATATACCGGTGCTCCCCTTGTCGGTGTGGGTCTTGTGTTTTCTCGTGCCGATGGGGGCAGTACTTGGATTAGCTTTAAGCACGGTCACGTTTGAGCGGAGTTCTGTTATTGTTGACTTGCAGTTCTTTTCTGTTGAGTTTTGCTGGGTTCTATTTGGCCCTTCATTTGGGACGTGACTACCTCAGCTCTCCTCATTTCCTTCAGTTGTGGGTAGAGGAGACCTGTACGTCAGTCCTGCCGACTTGCGGCAGACTTAGTCCCACTTCAGACCTTACCTTATAGGTCTGATTTTTCATTCAGGTTTATACCTCAGTTGTTGTTTGTTTCCTTTGTTTTTGGGTGTCTCTTGTCTTTTGGTGTTTGTGTTCTCCCCAAATTTTTTCCTTGTCTTTTCTTCCTTGCCTTCTCCTTCCCTTAGCAGAGCTCTTCCCCGCAGAGACAGCCTGGTTCCTGCTTGATTTGTAAACGAGCAATTTACACCTCTACCTATTCTTCTGGTGGATTTTCGAGACTTTTGGTGGGTGAGTAGACATCCTTCTCTCCTTTGATTATATTTGCCTCTCTTTTTCCACATGGCTACACTCGTGTCATTGAATGTTAAAGGCTTGGGTTCCAACACCAAGAGACGGCTGGTTCTCCGCGAGCTGCGCAACTTACGCGCAGATGTGGCCTTTCTACAGGAGACCCACTTTGACCAGACGGGGACCTTTCGCTTTGCTCAACACTATTTCCCCCAGGTATACTCGGCGAATCAGACTAGGCGAAAAGCGGGGGTTGCCATCCTGCTGTCCACTACCTGTCCTATCTCCATACACACTTCGGCACATTGATCCAGATGGGCGATATGTAATCCTTGAGGGTACCTATCAAGATTGTCCGGTAATACTATGTAACTTATATGCTCCCAACACTTCCCAACTAGCGTTTATATGTAAGATCTTTAACCTCCTCCATGAACTGCCTCCGGCTGCTTGGATTATAGGGGGAGACTTTAACATGGTCTTCTCAGAAACAGCTGACAAGCTCTCGCTTTCTCCCACGACGCCTTCTCAGTCCTCAGTACGTTTAGCAAGGGAGTTCCGCAGCTCCGTTCGTAAATTTGCCCTTTATGACCTTTGGAGAATTGATAATCCTTCTAGCCGAATGTTCACATTCTATTCTCCTCCCCATAAGACACATACTAGGATTGATTATTTCTTCGGTAATTCCCTCGCCTTGAAGTTGCTACGGGAGGTCACCATAGGTCAAATATCGTGGTCTGATCACGCTCCCGTCACACTTGCCCTCAGGTCCCAGCCTCGCCCCCCCCGCACGTGTCACTGGCGTCTTAATGACTCGCTGTTGAAGGCCCTTCCCACGCGCTCAGACATTAAACAATTTATTCAGCAATATTTTCAGGATAATGTGGACTCAGTACCGACCCAGGCCACATTGTGGGAGGCACATAAAGCTGTGGTACGAGGCCAGTGCATTGCTCTGGCTGCTCGCATGAAGAAGGACAGGCTCCACCAAGAACGTGTGCTCTTGGATAAGATAGTTTCCCTACAGACACAATTAAATTGTAGACCCGGCATATTTGTATTAAGGGATTTGGTAGCGGCCCGTGCTAAACTTAAAGAATTAGCCACATATAAAGTAGAGCGTATGCTGCTGTACTCTCGGCAGAAGTTTTATGAGAAAGGAAACAAAGCTCACACAATTTTGGCTAGACAATTAAGTGACAGGGTAGTCAATCGTACACCCCAGGTGCTGAGGGACCCTTCAGGGTGTCCCCAATATCACCCCTCCGCCATAGCTCGTTGCTTTCAGGATTATTACACTAAATTATATAACTTACAGTGCGACACTCGGCACCCTCCTCCAATCTCCCGCATACAGGAATATTTGAGCTCTTGCTCTCTCCCGAAACTTCCCCAGGAAGCAGTGACCCAACTAAACGCCCCTATTACAGCGGAGGAGCTAGGCGAAGTGGTGAAGGGCCTTCCGAACGGTAAGTCCCCTGGCCCAGACGGATTTACGGACCTATACTATAAGACCTGTGGGGCAGAGCTCTTCCCACATCTTTTGGCCCTTTTTAATTCGTTCTTACAAGGCTCTCCCATACCTCCTACCATGCTGGCATCCCATATTGTTGTGATCCCCAAGTCCGGTAAGGACCCACAAGATTGTAGAAGCTATAGACCAATCTCATTATTAAATGCAGATTTAAAAATCTTTACTCGCATTTTGGCTGTTCATCTGAATGCCTGGCTCCCAACACTGATACACAAGGATCAGGTGGGGTTTATTCCTTGTCGTCAGGGTGGAGACAACACCCGAAGGGTTCTTAACCTCATTGATGTGGCAAATCGCACTAACATGCCGCAGTGATATTGAGCCTGGACGCTGAAAAGGCGTTTGACCGTATCAATTGGTCATTTTTGTTTGAAACCCTTCGGGTGTTTGGGATAACTGGGCCATTCTTACGAGCCATTTATGGCCTCTATTCATCCCCCTCTGCTATAGTTAAGCTCCCACATTGCTCCTCTGCGTCTTTTAATATTTCTAATGGCACACGCCAAGGCTGCCCCCTGTCGCCATTAATTTTTGCCTTATGTATTGAACCCCTCGCCGCACATATTCGTATGAACCCAGATATTAGGGGTCTCAAAGTTCGCGATAGGGAGTTTTAAAATTTCACTATATGCGGATGATGTTCTACTCACTCTCACTAATCCCCATACCACACTACCTAATTTACAAGCCGCCCTTCGGACATATGGATTGTATTCGGGGTACAAGGTCAATAACTCTAAAACGGCAGCCCTTCCCATCCTAATATCCCCAAGGGATCTACAAAGTCTTAGGAGTAATTATTCCTATAACTGGACGACAGAGGCCCTAAAATACTTGGGGGTCTTCATAACCCCTCTTATTCGTCCATGTATACTAAAAACTTCCCTCCCCTGTTTAGGGAACTGAAGACCCTCCTTCAAAAATGGAAGCCGATGTTTGTGTCCCTCTTAGGTCGCATAGCTGCGGTCAAAATGTCAATACTCCCGAAGCTTCTTTATTATTTTGAAACCCTCCCTGTACGCGTTCCTCTGATGGACATAAAAAAAATGCAGCAGGCCATCTTTGACTTCATATGGCAGGGTAGGAGACACCGAATTCCTCGCAGCGTTATGTATGCACCTACAGACAGGGGGGGTCTTTCGGTCCCCAATGTTTTACATTATTACTGGGCCTCCCACTTGCGGGTCATCCCCTTCTGGGCTTCCCATCGGGCATACACTAAATGGGTTGAGATAGAAAAATTATGGATGGCTCCTATACACCCGAACACTTTTTTATGGCAACAAACACCAGTGTCATCCCATCCTACACTATTGGGTCCTATGGCATTTTACCAAGCATGTTTGGGATTCCTGTGGTAGGCGCTTTGCCCTTGCCTCCCAGCATTCTTCAATGATCTCTCTCCTCTATAACCCTGCCATACCCTCTAGTCTGACCGCTCCCATGGTCCGCGTCTGGTCGTCGCTGGGTCTCTTTCGCATAGCCGACATGGTGGATGCCTGCAGCTTGCAACCTCAAATCTTTTGCACAGTTGCAGGAGCACACTAATCTGCCGAGGTCTGAAGGCTTCCATTACTTACAGGTCCGTCACTATGTTAGCTCTCTATTTGGAACCCTTCCAGGTCTCTATCCCCACTAGATTTGAGCGTATATGCCGCAGGGGAACAGACACGAAGGGCTTGATTTCTGCGATTTATCGCCTCCTGGATACCCCGAGTGCAGACGAACCCCCTCACCATAAATATATGGACAAATGGGCTAGCGATGTTGGGTCCCCCGTCTCCCATGCGGCGTGGCAGATCATTTGGAATAGAGCAGCGCAGTCATCTATCTGTACCACTTACAAGGAGACGCAGTATAAACTGCTCATGCGCTGGTATCATACACCGGCTCTTCTTCATTCCCTGAATCCTGCCATTCCTTCGGTTTGTTGGCGCTGCATGGGGGACACTGGTTCCCTATATCACGTTTTTGGACATGTACCTTAATTGTCCCTTTTTGGGAAGGTGTCAGAGACGTGATCCAGTCGATTCTCTCAACTCCAGTGGTTTTGGATCCAAAAACATACTTGCTTAATCTTCCTCCCCGGGGGATGCGTAGCCAGGCTTCCAGGTTGTTTCTGCTCTTATGTACTGCAGCTAAGTCCCTGATAGCTAAATGTGGAAACAAACCACACCCCCATCTGTGCCGATGTTTCTGGCCAGAATTAGAGAGGTTCGATCTCTAGACTATCTTACGGCTTCTATTAACAATTCTTTAGACAAATTCAATGCAGTCTGGTCACCATGGGATGATCATCCATCATATCCCTAAATCCCCCTTTCCTCTTCCCCCTTTCCTAATGTGTCTTAGTCATTTCTTTCCCCCCTGTTGGTATTCGTGGTGTTATTTTTGTTCTTTGTCTACCTCAATGAGTACATCATGGCGGCGCACAGAGGGACAGGATCTGTTGGTGCTACAAGCTTTATCGATGTATTTGATGGATTGTTTCGATGGGTTCACCTCTGTATAATGCGCTTTCTGTATACACTGTGATTTTCTGATTTTGCCTTTTTGTACTCTATGATAGTCTTTGTACATGTCTTAAATATGTTTAAAAAACTGGGCACCTCCAATGGTGCTAATAAAATAAACAGTTTAAAAAAAAAAAAAAAGAAAGCAAAAACTCCTGGATACATTTCGACAATTTGTGTCACAGGTGAAAAATTCTTTCTTCACCCCAGAAAAAAGCAATCTGTTGTAGAACCCCAGATCAAACACTGGGATTTCACCACTCGGATGCTGTGGTCACAATTGACCTTGGCATCTGAGGGGTTAAGGTTCATGATCGCCGTTATCACCAATCACAGTCTTTACCTCCTGCGTCTGCTGTGTAAAACAGAAGGCACCAGGTGGCTATAGCACCCCCTCAGGTTCTGAGCGGACTCAGATGTATGGTGGATGTTGGGAAAGGGTTAATTTAATAATTATTATAGCTAACTTAAACACTGCTATTATTATTTTTTATTATTATTCATTAGATGACTAT
This sequence comes from Rhinella marina, assembly GCA_900303285.1. NCBI lineage: Eukaryota > Metazoa > Chordata > Amphibia > Anura > Bufonidae > Rhinella > Rhinella marina. Next base: position 14,569 of record ONZH01002983.1, read on the forward strand.
TTTGGTGATGACTATTATATCACGAATATTCTTTATTTAATATATTATTAGAGCTATCTTTATATTCTTGCTATTTTATTTTTGCTATTATTACTAATATTTGTATTATTATGTTTCTAGCACTATAAATTAGGTCATTTCCCAAATGTGTTAATCCAGAAGAAGGCAAAAATCTCTGGACACATTTGACAAATTCTTGCCATTTTAAAAAATTCCACTGGAAAAAGCAATAGGTCCTAGAACCCTGGATCCAAACCCATGATTCCAGCTATCATAGTTACTAGCCTTAATACTGAAATTATTATTATTATTATTATTATTTGTACTATTAGATTACCACTATTATAATGATATTACTATTATTACTTAGCATAATGTATGATACATTATTAAACTATCTGATGTACTATATAACTAATGCGCTGAAGTGCCCTGTACCTAAAGCTATGATCCAGATACGGTAGAAACTCCTGGACACATTTGGCCAATGCATACCACAAGGGGCAAATTCTTTTTGACCCTGAGAAAAGGCGTGTTCATAGAACACTGATTTCCGCCTATCATTATTATTACTGCTTTTATTATTAAAGTTATATGATTAGAGATATACAGTATCAGTAGATCTACTGTTATTATAAGAAGGGCTCATGCACACAAACACATTTTTTGTCCGCATATGATCCGCCTTTTTCACGGGTCGGATGCAGACCCATTGACTTCAATGAGGCCGCAAAAGATGTGGACAGTATCTGCATCTGTATGTCCATTCCATGGCATTTGCAAAAATAAAGAACATGTCCTATTCTTGTCCACATTACGGACAAGGATACGACTGTTCTATTATGGCCCAGACGTTCCATTCCGCAAAATGCAGAACGCACGTGGCCGGTATCTGTGTTTTGCGGATCTGCAAAACAACCTACGGTCAATTGCATGAACCTTAACAATAATTCCATTTTAATGTATAACCTATCCATTGTTAGCAGACTTTTTAGGTTGTTTGTTGCTGTTGATGTTACAGTTTGGATTATGTTCTTTTTTCACTGAGGTTGCTGATGTATCTTCTATCTTCATCCTACCTGATACTGAATTCTTTTCAGGGTCTTGCTGTTTTTATCCACAGTGTCAACCTCTTCTATGCTTTTCTCCCCTTGTCCCCATTTTTTTCATATTTCTTATTCCCTTCATTTCCTCAGTGTCTTCATTCTCCTTCTTCTCATTGTCTTTATCCTACACAGTTTTCATCTTCGTCCCCACAGTCTTCATCCTCCCCAGTTTCTTTAGTCACACCCTTCCTACTCATTGTTAAAACTTTCATCGCTTGTTTCCTTGTCTTCCTCCTCATCATCCTATTCTCCTACTAGCAATATGTCTCTGCCTCTTTTCTTTCTATCTTAACCTCCTCTGCCTTCAGGTCTTCAGACAGCTGGCTTGCAATCAGGTGTACGTTTGTGTGCTTTTTCATCTCATGACCAAGGAAGATATTTTGTTTGAGCTTTGCAGTTAGTCAGCATGAAGGGCTATGAGAATAAATGATTCAGTCAGGGGCATAGCTAAAGGCTCATGGGCCCTGGTGCAAGAGTTCAGCTTGGGCCCCCCCCCTTCCCTCAGCGTTGGTGCACCTAGCTTTTCTGCTGGCCAAGTCAAAAATTTAACCCCCCCCATGCCAAATTCTCACCCTAACCCTCCCAACATTACGTATATAACTACAGAACATACAGGGTAAGGCTACATTCACACGACAGTTGCTTTTACGGCCTCCGATCCGCATATTTTGTGGCTCAGATGCGGACCCATTCACTTCAATGGGTCAGCAAAAAATGCGGACAGCACACTGTGTGTTATCCGCATCCGTATGTCCATTCTGTAGCCCCACAAAAAAAATAGAACATGTCCTATTTTTGTTCGTTTTGCAGACAAGAATAGGCATTGTTACAGTGGATCCGCAAAAAAAACAGACGCAATACGGAACATCAACCGTTTTTTGTGCGGATCCGCAATTTGCAGACCGCAAAACACGTTTGTGTGAATGTAGCCTAATACAGCGCCCCATACCTCTTACATCCAGTATAATACAGCCCCATACCTCTTACATCCAGTATAATACAGCGCCCCATACCTCTTACATCCAGTGACGTCTCCTCTAATATAGATCTTCTCTTTCCTCATCTTCTCCTTTCAGACCAGACGCCATTTTTCAGCCATTTCTCATCTCTGCAGTTTGACAGAAAAAAAATCTTAGTTTACTACTTTTCCATCATCCTCCCGTCTTCTGGACAAATCATCCTACCACCCCCAGTACTGTGCCACTAGTACCACACAGATAGTGCCCTTCAATAATTATTGGCACACAGCGTCCTAAAATAACTGTGCTCAGCAAATAGTGTCCCTGACAGTAATAGTGTAAACATAACGTCCCCCAGAAATAACTGCGCTATGCTGATACTGTGCCAGGGTGCCCCCCATAGTAATAGTGCCCCCCACAGTAATAGTGCTCCCTAAAGTCCCAACTAATAATACTCTGCCAGAGTGCACTTCTTAGTAATAGTGCCCCCAACAGTACTAATGTCCCCACTGTGCCCCAGAAGTAATAATGCTTCCATAGTGCCCATACTAGTAATGTTCCCCAGAGAACCCCAGTAGTTATAATTCTCCTTATAATGTGACAGTACAAAAATGCCCCTTCATGTGTGCCAGTGCAAAAAAAACCTTTTAATGTCCCCAGTTGAGCTAATTTCCCCATAGTGCCCCATAATGTGTCAGTATAAAATACCCCTAAATAGTGCTCCAGTAGATGCTCTCAGTGTCCCCCAAAATTTGCAAGTATAAATTACCCCTTCTTAGTGCCCCCCGTAGATGCCCACATAGTATCCGTCATAATGTGTCCCAGTATAAAATGCCCCTATACAGAGACCCCCATATAAAATACCCTTTCTTTGTGGCCTCAGTAGATGCCCCCATTGTGCCCCCTAATAATGTGCCAGTAAGAAGAGCCCCCATAGTGCCCCCTAATAATGTGCCAGTAATAAGAGCCCCCCAAATTTTCCCCAAATAATGTGCCAATAAAAAGTGTCCCACCTCCATAGATGCCCTCCAAATCATGTGCCAGTAACAAATGCCCCCATGAGCCAGTAAGAAATGCCCCCATATGCCAGTAAGAAATGCCCCCATGTGCCAGTAAGAAATGCCCCCATATGCCAGTAAGAAATGCCCCCAGTGCCCCCATGTGCCAGTAAAAAAATGCCCCCAGTTCCCCCATGTGCCAGTAAAAAAATGCCCCCAGTGCCTCCATGTGGCAGTAAGAGAAATGCCCCCAGTGCCCCCATGTGCCAATAAGAAATGCCGTTAGTGCCCCCATGTGCCAGTAAACAAAATGCCCCCAGTGCCAGTAACAGAAGTGCCCCCAGTGCCATTAAGAAGAGCTCCGGTCCGTAATTGCATTACACAAAAATAATAAACAGTTATACTTACCTCCATCAGCGTTGCAATGCAGGCCTCTTCCGGCCTGTGTCCCACGCTGTACGGCTCAGGCGGCCTGCAGCCTATCAGATGAATGGGGAAGGGATGACGCCTCTCCCTCCCCTGCCCCGCAGCATCTATCTGTATCGCTGTCCTGAGGACAGCGATACAGATGACTATGGAGATGAGCGCTTCCACAATGGAAGCGCTCATCTCCCTCTGCCCCACTGCTGCCCCCCAACTGTGAACAGGGCCGCACTGCACCTAATTGGCGGTGTGGCCCTGCAAGTGGCAAGGGGGGCCCTCTGGCCCCCCCTGGCTTAGGGGCCCGGTCGCAATTGCGACCGCTGCGACCCCTGTAGCTACGCCACTGGATTCAGTCAATTGTCTAATGATACGTTCCTATAAAACCTCTATAGACAGAACATCTTGAAGAGCGGTAAAGGGAGAAAGTCATGCTGTAGATGATCTTTGGAATGTATTTTTTTTTAGAATTTTAAAACCTTTTTTTTACTTTTTTCACTGTCATTTTTAATCTCCTTAGGAGACTTGCACGTTTGATCGTTTGATGGCTTGTACCATAGATTGCAATAGAATACTATTGCAGTCTATGGGATTTTTATGGGATTTATTTTATGGGATTGCAGGCCATGCCTCAGCCAAGATTTTGAAGGCAGAACACTAGGACAGGCCCGGGATCCTTTGTTGCGGGGGCTCTGATTAGAGGGAAAAGTTTGCTGTTTGCTCTGTCTAACCCCACAAATGCCACAGTTGCTACTGACTGCTACACCTGAGGGGTTAAGTTACTTAAAGCAGTGCAGTACCCAATAACAGAACAGACCTAAAACAGTGCCTTATAACAAAACGTACCTAAAAAAAAGTGTCCCATAATAGAACCAACCCACAGTAGTGCCCCATAACAGAAATTACCTAAAATAGTGCACCATAACAGAACTGACCTAACATAGTGCCCTATTACAAAATTGACCTAACATAGTACCTTATTACAGAACTGTCTTAAAACAGTGCCCATAACAGAACTGACCTACAGTAGAGTCCCATAACAAAACTGAAATTAAAGAGAACCCTATAACAGAACTGACCTATAACAGTGCCCATAACAGAACCAACCTACAGTAATGCCCCATGACAGCACTGAACTAAAACAGTGCCCCATAACAAAAATAACCTAAAACAGTACCCCATAACAGCTGACCAAAATCAGCTCCCCATAACAGAACCATCTGGAAACAGTGTCCCATAACAGAAAAACTATATAAGCAGTGAAGTACCCCAATAATAGAACTGACCTAAAACAGTGGCTGTAACAGAACTGATCTAAAATAAAGTTCCCTATAACAGAAACAACCTGCAATACTGCCTCGTAAAAGGAATTATGTAAACCAATGCCCTATAAAAGAACTAACTAAAAACAGTAACCCATAACAGAAATTACTTACACAGTGCCCCCATAACAGAATAAACGTTGTTCATAACATACTGTAAAGTACTTAAAACAGTGTCCCTATAACAGAAATAACCTGTAGTACCCCCACAACACAGCTATGTTTCAACATTGCCTCATAATAGAGCCAGCCACCTGTCACTCTTTGATGCCTTCAGTTTTGGTGACCACAAGGTTTATGTTGCCAAAAAATAAATATCCATCAGTTATCAGTAATGTGGATTGCAGAATGGTGTCTCACTACACCTGACCCTTACACACACACACACACACACACACACTACACAGTGAGCGCAACGTTCTACATCTACGGTATCAAGCTGAAGAAAGTTTTACCATGGCCCTCACTGTTCCCTGATCTGAACAACATTGAAAATCTGTGGATAGACCTCATGCAGTGCATGCAAGACAGCCCTGGAATCTCACAGAACCGGAAGACTTTTGCAAGGAAGAATGGATGAAAATCCCTCTAACGAGAACTGAAAGACTCTTGGCTGGCTACAAAAAGAGTTTACAAACTGTGATACTTGCCAAAGGGGGTGCTACTAGTTACTAACCATGCAGGATGCCAAGAAGTTTAGCTTTGCGCTCTTTTCCTTTTTTTTTGTTATTTTGAAAATGCAAAAGATGAAAATAATTTATTTTTGATTAAAATACAAAGGGAACGTGTCATCATTAACTTTATGACTTTTGGAGATCATTTCATCTTCAACTTGCTTAAGGGCTCATGCACACGACCGTATGTATTTTGCAGTCCACAAAAAATGGATCCGCAAAAAATACAGATGACGTTTGTGTGCATTCTGTATTTTGCGTAACGGAACAGCTGGCCCCTAATAGATCAGTCCTATCCTTGTCCGTAATGCGGACAATAATAGGACATGTTCTATTTTTTGCGGAAGGGAAATATGGACATACAGAAACGGAATGCACACGGAGCAACTTCCGTTTTTTTTGCGGACCCATTGAAATGAATGGTTCCGCATACCGTCCGCAAAAAAAACAGAACGGACACGGAAAGAAAATACGTTCGTGTGCATGAGCCCTAACTGTTAACAGTAAAACATTTTGACCAGGGGTGCTCAAACTTTTTCATGCCACTGTATATAATATAACAGATTAGAAAAAAATGGCATCTGGTTTTAGATGGTAGAAAAGACTTTTTTTTATACTGGCCTCTACATGGTGCTCAGGTAATAGAGTATGTGTAGTTTTTCAGTCCCTGAGAGGTGATCTCAGGTCACAGCAGCTACAGGGAAGGGTGGATTATTTATATCCATACCACTAGTCTATATAGATGTCATTCATGGATGTATTATGTAGGAGACATTCATGGTGGACCATATAAATATATAGATTTGCATCTATGAAGCCACCGAAATGGCAAAGAAGCATGTAGATAACCCAATCCTGCAGTCACTGAGATAACATTTTAACAAACTATCTATTTCAGTCCCAAATGAATTTTATTATTTCAGCCCTATTTGTATAAATTAATAACATTTCTTTAAAGGGGGATAACTAAGAATATCAAAAAAGCCCTAAAATGGTTTAAAAAAACAAAACAAAACCCCAAAGCATTATACTCACCCCTTTCTCCAGTGCCAGTCTCTGTGACACTGGTCCTGTTCCCCTGCTGCTGTCTATAAACAGCAGATATGGCACAAGACCACTGCACATGACCTCTGCAGCCAATCACTGTCCTCAGTGGTGTACCTAAGGACAGTGATTGGCTGCAGCGGTCAAACGCCCTATCCCAGCATGTTACTGTACACGTCAGGTCAGAGGTCAGGCTGTGACACACACAAGTAATATGGAAGGGTAATATAGCATACACATATGTTAATCTGGCTTTAAAGCTTGGCTCACAGTTTATTTCTTTTGAAATCAATGGTAAATTGGTAAAAAAGAAAAACGATATAAAAAAATAAAGCATATTTTTTGTCTAGTATTTCATCCCCTGGCCTTAAAGGGATATTCCAGAATTTTAATACTGATAGCCTATCCTCAGGATAGGTTATCAATATCTGATCGGTGGGGATCCAACACCCTGCACCCAAGGCAATCAGTTGTTCTGAACTAAAGCTCCATCCAATGAGATGAATGGGGTCAGTGCTGCAATAATCAGCTTCATCCCACTGCACAATGGATCTCTGTAGTTCTGGCGCCAGAGCTACTTGGAAACAGCTGATCAGTGTAGGTGCACGGTGTCGGACCCCTACTGATCAGATAGGCTATCAAAATTAAAATCCTGGAGTATCCCTTTATACTATACCTACCTATTAATCAAAATTCCAACTTATCTAATTCCATTCACACTGGCAGAGAGATGAATGATAAAATTGTCTTTCTGCACCCACCACTAGAGGGAGCATAGAATTTCATGGGATCTGTATAGACCTGTCTTTACTAAGCTCCCTCTAGTGGTGGTTACAAGCATGTAACATTTTATCATTTAAGGGGGTTTTACAGGATTTATTGATAATCTATCCTTTAGGCTGGGGAAGGCTTGACTCTCAGGAGGCCCACTAATCAACTGTTGTCAGGAGCTGCTGTGCACTCTAACCAGGCAAGTGAACACCAAAGCTTGATATATAGCACTCATGGTTGGTTACTGCAGAGCTGCTCCTATTCACTTGAATGAGCCTTGTCTGGTTCCTCTGCACAACAGCTCCTGAAAACAGCTGATTGCTGGAGGTGCCAGGAGTGGGAGCCCCACTGATTTGACATGGATGGCTTATCCCGAGGAAACCCCATTTAACTGTGAAGGGGAGCACAGATTATATTAATAAATTGATCACACATTTTGAATATTTCCATTTCAGGTAAGAACTAGAATATCACGGAAACAGATTATGATTGAAACGAATTATTAAAACGTGCAGTTTTACATCCATACAAACAACCTTCATCTGCTGTCAGGTATTTTTATGGTTTTTTTTAATGATTTTCCCGGTGTTTTATATTGGTGACCTATCTTTAGGATACGTCATCAACATCAGATTGGTGGGGTCTGACACCTGGTACCCCCGTCGATCAGCTGTGCTCTGCAGCCTCCTCTTGGCTTACCAAGCACAGTGCCATCCAGTTAATAGCAGCTGTGTTTTGTTGTCTTGAATAACATTGAGCTGGTCTAGGCCATAGGACCGATGAGCATGATGTCACTGGCCTAGGAAGAGGCTGCAGCTCTCACCAGAGCTCCGTGGTCCAGGGGTGCACCACCAGGGGCAGCCGAAGGGCCATGGTCTGAAGGGAAGGGGTTAGGTTAAGAAATTGGCATGGGGAGGGGTGGCGCTCTCTCAGGTTTCACCTCAGGCAGCAGAAAGGCTAGGTGCACCCCTGCCGCTGTCTCTTCGATCTGCGGGGGTGCCGGGAGTTGGACCCCCATCGATAGATGAGGATATCAAAATCTCAGACAATCTCTTGAATGCAAAATATATCAGAAATTCCTAAAGCTATTGTGAAATAGGCCTAAGCTGTGTGTCTGCCTGTCCTTCATCAGGATGGCATGTTTCCGCCAAATATGAAAACTTTGCCATCATCCTCTAGTTCCCTGCAGGGAAGCGGCTAACTTTTGCAGAATAGTCTGTATAAACTTCAGGGGACATTCTCATAGACAGACAAAAGCTGGGGAAGAACAACACAGATGTTAGAAGTGGAGGAAAAACAAAAGCAGTCAGTGTCCTGAAATCACAACAAGAGACGAACACGACCAGAAGAACAAAAGTAACGGAGAGCTTACTTTCTCCAGTAAAAACAGTATCAGGATGTATACAGGCCATGGAGAGACATAGGAGCAGACCAGTGAACATCTGATGTGGCGGGATATGAAAGATCCTCATGAAACTACCCTCCCCGGCCTCCTTTGTAGGGATGCACTTGTAATGATCTCTTTCGCCTTTTCAATCAGAACCAATTCATGCTCGCCCTCAGCCTGCATGTCATAAATATACCCTACAGCTGACAAGGCCGGTGAGCCATGAATACTGATTACTCCTTCTCTGGAGGGGGCAGTAATTCACGTCTCTAGCTGGCTCACCGACTCTCACATCACACAAGCCGGCATTGTATGTCTACTTCATTCACTATTTTCCCGAGGGAATACAAGGTATTTTTGATTTTATAAATTGGTCTAAAATGATCCTATATCCTGGGCTGAGCTACAAGGGACTATAACTATAATGGTAACAGGAAAAATAAAAAGAACTGAGAAGATCTGAGACAACACAGACATGATCTGCTGAAGAAATCTACAACAGGTTCAGCCAAATGTTTGGACAGATTATATCAGTGGTAATAAGCCAGAGCAACTGGACTTGTTTTTTTCTTCTTCTTCTGACATTTCGCTAGTCATCCAACTGGATTTCTAAGGGTGCGGCCACACAGTCAGGTTTTTGCATGCAGTTTTGGAAGCCAAAAACAGGATTTAATTAAAAAAAAGAGGACACATTATATCTGTCCTTTAGACTGTCTCTTCTTTTAGGATATGCCCACACAGACAGGTTTCTGCATGCAGTTTTGGAGGCCAAAACTAGAAGTGAATTCAAAAAAAGAGGAGAATTCGTATCGATCCTTTATACTTCTCCTTTTATAATCCACTCCTGATTTTGGCTTCCAAAACCGCATCGGGAAACTGAGCGTATGGCTGTACCTTTAAGGGGGTTGTCCCATGAAAAATATTGTATAGTTTTCAAACCAGCACCTGGATCTAATACTATTGTAATTGCATGTAATTCAAAACGTATTATAGTTACTCAATAAACTCTATCTGTATAGCTCCACCTGCTGTTTGCACTTTTCCTAGTTTCTGCGACCTGCTCACTGAGACAGATGTACATGCTCAGCTTCATCCTTCAGCTGCAGAACGGACAAGCCCCCCTGAGAAAAGACATGCACCCTGGGAAAGGACACGCTCCCTAAGAAATAACTCTAGCAGAACAATCAGAGCAATGAATCATGACATACCTGGATCGATGGGAGATACAGGGCTGGTTCTAGGGTTCTTAGAAAGAGGATGTCATGTACTAGATTATGTATGATTTTCATTTTTTTACATTATTCATAGGATAACCCCTTTAAGATTCGCTCATGACTTTGGCTGTCAAAACTGCATGGAGAAACCTGACTTTGTAGTCATACCCTAACTGAGATCCTAAGGGATGACTAGCGAAACGTCGTCAGGGAAAAGAATATACAAGAAGTCCAGTTGCTGTGACTTATTACTATTGATACCCAGTGACCTGGATAAATGAGAACCATCACAGTCATTTTGACAGATTTTTTTTTTTTAACATTTTTAATAAGCGTGTTAAAATGTGTCTGTAGTACAGTCAAGCGTAACTAGGGGTTTGCTTTATGTATTCTGTCCTGTCCTGAGCTCTTCTCTTTTCACATCCAAAGCTAAATTCAGAATCTTCGGAATGTAAAACGGAAGCCTTTAAGAGGCATTCCGTTTTGAGCCGTCATAACAGAAGTCTATGGGCAAACATAACGGATCAGTCTGTTATCCGTTATGCAGGACGGGAAACAAAGTTCTGTCGACAGGAAACAAGACAAGTCCTGCATAATGGAAACCAGACGGATCCGTTATGCTTGGCCATAGACTTCTATTAAAGGCTTCCGTTTTGCATTACGTCCAGGAATTTCGTTATATTCCGTTACAAATGGAACCTATGACGGAATACCTTAACACAAGTACGAACCCGCCCGAAGTTGTTAAAAGGCGCACTACAGATCAGATAGATACAACTTCTATTCAAAAAATAAAAAAATGTGACGCATGTCGGCCTTTAAGAAGTCGAACGCTCAAAGTCAGTTTAGCACATATGCATTTTTGCAAATACAATTAAATCTCGCATTTTAACACTTCAACTTAAAAAAAGTCTCCTTTTTTTAATAAAATGACGGATTATTAGCCTACAATTGCAAAAGACACATTTTAAAAATAGCATGCGCCTTTTGATAAATGAGGTGAAACAAATCACCACTTTTTGTAAGGATTTTTCAGGCTCAAAATACGCCATTATTGATAAATGTCCCCCGGTGTGTCTAACTGCAAGGAACAGCACATCTCATTGAGAACCTGGTCCTCTATAGGACGCTACAGCTTTCCTTCCTCACTACCCTCTTGATTGCACTGGCATTGGATGAGGTTACATACAATTAATTATGGAGTCTTGGAAGATGCAGACCGTACTCGCTGATGCCAGTACAGCCCCCACAGAGAGCGTTGTGTGTTTAACCCCCCCCCCCCCCCCCGCAGTCTATGCATTAATGAAGAAGCCTGGTGATTGTAGTAGGAGAGTGTGCAGGGACACGTGTGTGTCATGGGAGACATGCAGCGTGTTTGCTATGCCTGAGTGCTGTGTATACAGAGGTGTGCTGTCATCTGTTAATAACTTGTCAGTGAGTCATCGCTCGCCATACTGGACATCTGCTTACTTACGCCTCATCCCTCCTCCAGACGCCTTTCTCACCATAGGACTGCACAAGGCCACTATTACTAATGATGATTTTTGCCCTGAGCTTGGCAGATATTTCTATATATATCTATGAAAGTCAACCAAAATAATACGATGCCTCAGCGCCCTCCGTGCAATGTCATACCAGGGCAGGAAGATATCTAGTGCGGGATAATTAGGCCAGGAAACACGCACAGCAGAGGCAGAACATGAAGCCCCTGGGCTCCAATGCAAATTCTTCAGTAGCCACATCACCACTGACCATGTGTGTCCTATAGCTTTGGGCTCCTCATACATTAAGGGCCCTCACGCTGCCTCGAAACACAGCAAATCCTGTATTAAATTTCACTGCACAAATATTTTCTACACACCAACGTTGGTTGTTTGGCAGGGACAAACTGGGAACTTAAAGGGGTTCTGCAGTTTTTAAAAACTGATGATCTATCCTCTGGATAGATCATCAGCATCTGATTGGCGGGGGTCCGACACCCGGGGCCTCCGCCGATCAGCTGTTTGAGAAGGCAGCGGCGCTGCAGGAGCGCTGCGGCCTTCTCTGTGTTTACCGCAGGCCCAGTGACGTCACGACTAGTATCACTGGCCTGGGCGGGGCTAAGCTCTGTTCACATGAATGGAGCTTAGCCGCGCCCAGGCCAGTGATAGTAGTCGGGACGTCACTGGCCTGCGGTAAACACAGAGAAGGCTGCTGCGCTCCTGCAGCGACGCTGCCTTCTCGAACAGCCGATCAGATGCTGATGATCTATCCAGAGGATAGATCATCAGTTTTTAAAAACCGTAGAAACCCTTTAAAGTGGCCCTAGAAAAAAACCTAAAAGTGGCCCCATGTTGTAGGGGGGTCCAAATTGACAGAAGGCGGGGCAACACAAGTAGGCAGGGCCAGCAATACCATAGCGCAAGATACTGTCCCATCAGAACCATATACCATAGAGCAGCACAATATACTATCCTTCTGTTGTGGCCATTATTAGATGCCATTTTCTGTCCTCCTCCAGTTGTCTCTGATATGGAGCAGGAGGCTTAGGAGGTGAGATGTGGCCCACAGCAGTTGAATTTTATGTGCGGTCTCTGGTGGGGTACATGAGTTTCTGATTCTCACAGGGTTAATTACCACATTATGTACCGGGCCAGTGGCAGAGAGGAGGGCTTGGGTGGCCCCCTTGGGCATCGGCCCACCAGAAAATTTCCCTGTAAGGTCTATGGCCAATCTGCCTCTGTGTTTGGATGAAACTGGTCAAAAATTAGCAAGTGCAATGAGTGATTATTTGTGATGATCATTTGTGCTCTTTTTGGAGCTTTAAAATAATTGCCAGCCAAGAGGCAGTACTGTAACGCAAAGGATTCGGCTTTTTTTTTAATCTACACAAACACATAGTTAATGGATTGAAAAAAGACACGTTCAATGGGTTCAACTATTTCCCATTTCTGAGCGATGGGAACATTTTTTCATGAACCTAATAATAATAATCTAAAATCTAATCAACATCCAGATGGGTTAATTGGATGGAGCAGATTCATAGTCATGCCTTGTCAATAGGACACCTGGAATTATAGATATGGATAGTCCAGAGTGTGGTAGGAATTGCAGTTTTATAACATTTGAAGGCCGGGAGATATCCAAGTTGTCGGCATGACGGCTCACAATTAGATTGTTAAACCGGTCACACGAGCAGGTCACCACTGTGGCCTGTGATTGGCTGTAGTGGTCATGTGTACCTCTGCTGATGAATGTTGATTTCACTGTGCAGGGGCGGATTGGGAACTTAAAGTGGCCCTGGAAAAAAATACTAAAAGTGGCCCAATTTTGTAGTCGGGTCCAAATTGATGGAAGGCAGGGCCAGGAATACCATATTGTGGCACATTATACAACCACAACAGAGCCAAATACCACAGTCCATCACAAAATACTGCCAGCAGCATCAAATACAACCCCTAAAAACCTCCACTGGCCGGCCATGAGGAGGGCTCAGGCGGCTCCCTGAGCATCAGCCCACTGGGTAATTTCCCTGTAAGGTCTATGGCCAATCGGCCCCTGTCACTGTGGTAAGGAGAGGAAGAGCCAGCCTGGGAGAATCAGACACCAAACCCAGCAGCGTGGTTCAGGTAAATATCATCTCCACCAAGAGTTGGACAATCTGGGAGGTCTGTCTTACTCTTGGATAACCCTTTAACCCTACCTATGATATTCACTCATGGCTGCATGTGTCACCAAAATCATCATCTAACCACAAGTGAACACTAAAAATGTAAGGCTTTCACACGTCAGTGAATCACGGATGTGTGCTGTCCATGTTCTCCACGTACCTATTTATTTTTATCAATTTATTTACACATCAGAGATTTTACACTGAACATGGGTCAGTGGAAAAACGCACGGAGACATATACTACTTTGGTCCGAGATGCAAATCAAGCATGCCCGTTGAAGTCTATGAGGTCCATGAAAACCACTGATAAAACACAGATGACAGCCATATTCTGTCAGTGGTTTTTCACGGGCCATTGCTAGGAGATGCCCTGGAAACTAATTTTCAGCCTAGCAGTGTCTGCGGAATACGGATGACACATGGAGTTTGCAGACACACGGATCAAAGACAGATTCTTCACGGTCATCTTCACGGATGAGCCACTGACCATCTTGTCACAGATGTCATCATGGACACGGATGTGTGAAAGAGGCCTAAGTGTGCCGTCACATGTGGCAGATTTTGTGTCAGAAATTTCTGCGACTGAAAATCAGTTCCATTCATCTAGGTTGTTTTGGCAGCACATGGGTTTCTGCAAGCCCCGTTCAGATGAATGGAACTGATTTTCATTTGCAGAAATTTCTGCAGCAAAATCTGCCATGTGCCAGGGCCTCCTAATCTACTGATACAATAGCTGATGAGCTCCAGTCTCTTTGACAGCCATGTTAAAAACAAGATCCATACGTTTTTATGCCAAGAGGGAGACTTTACATCACTTTAAGCTTAATGGTAAGAATAAAAAAGCAGTGATTGTGGTGCAGTGAGATGCAGCTAGAAAGTCCTAACGTCAGTGCCCTGGTAAGCGGGCTTCTCAGAGATTGGACCTGCATTATAAATTAAATAAAAGCTTCCTCGGAAAGTAAATCACATGCAGACAAGGGATTTATCTTGTGAAGGTTCAGTGGAATCTGTTTGCAGTGAAGCAGATGGCCTTAAATTGCTACAAACTGCGGCTGCAGGATATTACATTTGGCAGGGAGGATTGCTGGTGATATGTGTCTCTGCTTAATTATGACACAGAAACCTGAACCGAGCACAGAGTAATATACTGCAAACCGGTACCACGACTATCGCAGTCTAAAGGCAATTTACAAATCCAATCCAAGGTACAATATGATTATTCAGTTATTCCCAGAGGTATAGCTTGAGCTGTCAGTGAAATAGCTATACATGGGGCCCCTGCCTAACTAGTGATTGCTTATTATTATGTACTATTAAAGAGGTTCTCTGGAAATTAAGACTATGAAAATACTTAAATATTACTTCATTATAAATATATTCCCAAATACCTTTCATTAGTTATAATGGCTCGTTTTGTCTGGGGAGCAGTCATTAAGAGAAATAAAATGGCCGCTGTCTATTAGTGCACACAAAACCTGTCCTAATCACACAGGAGGACAAGTTACTTCACAACACTGAGCTAAAGAGCTGCCTCATCCTCCTCTCTGCTCTGCTTGTCAGGCATTATGGTCCTGAACACAGCTGATAAGGTCTTCAGCTGAATCTATGTAGGCAGGGGCGGACTGAGAACTTAAAGTGGCCCAGGAAAAAATACTAAAAATGGCCCCGTTTTGTAGTGGGGTCCAAATTGATGAAAGGCAGGGCCAGCAATACCATATTGTGGCACATTATACCACGACAACAGAGCCAAATACCACAGTCCATCACACAATACTGCCCCAGAAGCACAAAATACAATGGGGGAAAAAAGTATTTAGTCAGCCACCAATTGTGCAAATTCTCCCACTTAAAAAGATGAGAGAGGCCTGTAATTGACATCATAGATAGACCTCAACTATGAGAGACAAAATGAGAAAACAAATCCAGAAAATCACATTGTCTGATTTTTAAAGAATTTATTTGCAAATTATGGTGGAAAATAAGTATTTGGTCACCTACAAACAAGCAAGATTTCTGGCTCTCACAGACCTGTAACTTCTTCTTTAAGAGACTCCTCTGTCCTCCACTCATTACCTGTAGTAATGGCATTTGTTTGAACTTGTTATCAGTATAAAAGACACCTGTCCACAACCTCAAACAGTCACACTCCAAACTCCACTATGGTGAAGACCAAAGAGCTGTCGAAGGACACCAGAAACAAAATTGTAGACCTGCACCAGGCTGGGAAGACTGAATCTGCAATAGGCAAGCAGCTTGGTGTGAAGAAATCAACTGTGGGAGCAATAATTAGAAAATGGAAGACATACAAGACCACTGATAATCTCCCTTGATCAGGGGCTCCACACAAGATCTCACCTCGCGGGGTCAAAATGATCACAAGAACTGTGAGCAAAAATCCCAGAACCACACGGGGGACCTAGTGAATGACCTGCAGAAAGATGGTACCAACGTAACAAAGGCTACCATCAGTAACACACTACGCCGCCAGATCCTGCAGTGCCAGACGTGTCCCCCTGCTTAAGCCAGTACAAATCCGGGCCCGTCCTGAAGTTTGCTAGGGAGTATTTCGATGTCCCAGAAGAGTATTGGGAGAATGTTATATGGTCAGATGAAACCAAAGTAGAACTGTTTGGTAGAAACACAACTTGTCGTGTTTGGAGGAGAGTTGCATCCAAAGAAGACCATACCTACTGTGAAGCATGGGGGTGGCAACATCATGCTTTGGGGCTGTTTCTCTGCAAAGGAACCAGGACGACTGATCCGTGTACATGAAAGAATGAATGGGGCCATGTATCGTGAGAATTTGAGTGCAAACCTCCTTCCATCAGCAAGGGCATTAAAGATAAAACGTGGCTGGGTCTTTCAGCATGACAATGATCCCAAGCATACCGCCAGGGCAACGAGGGAGTGGCTTCGTAAGAAGCATTTCAAGGTCCTGGAGTGGCCTAGCCAGTCTCCAGATCTCAACCCCATAGAAAACCTTTGGAGGGAGTTGAAAGTCCGTGTTGCCCAGCGACAGCCCCAAAACATCACTGCTCTAGAGGAGATCAGCATGGAGGAATGGGCCAACATACCAGCAACAATGTGTGCCAACCTTGTGAAGACTTACAGAAAACGTTTGACCTCTGTCATTGCCAACAAAGGATATATAACAAAGTATTGAGATGAACTTTTGTTATTGAACAAATACTTATTTTCCACCATAATTTGCAAATAATTTCTTTAAAAATCAGACAATGTGATTTTCTGGATTTGTTTTCTCATTTTGTCTCTCATAGTTGAGGTCTACCTATGATGTCAATTACAGGCCTCTCTCATCTTTTTAAGTGGGAGAATTTGCACAATTGGTGGCTGACTAAATACTTTTTTTCCCCACTGTACATCCCCAAAAACTTCCACTGGCCGACCGTTAGGAGGGCTCAGGTGGCCCCTTGGGCATCGGCCCACAGGGAAATTTCCCTGTAGGGTCTATTGCCAATCCACCCCTGTCTATAGGAATGGAGTTCATGGCACTCTCAGACAATATATTTTGATCAGAATACACCTGTACCCCGCCTACCAGTGCCAAGGCGCTGGTAGGCGGGCACAGATGTGTTTTAGAGATGAGCGAACGTGCTCGTAACGAGCACTGTATCGCTCGGCTCCCCTGCGCTCGAATGGGCGCAGGCAGCCGCTTCCGTCCTCCTCAGGAAGCGGCTGCCTGCGCCCTTTTGCAGTGTACCGCTACTCTGCAGTGGGACACTGCAAGAGAAGAGAGTGAGCATGGAGGCTACTGAGCATGTTAGTCCATCTCTGAAGGAAGAGGGAGGTGGAACAGAATTTTGGCCACAGGAAAATATAATAGAGAATACAATAATACTTCATTTGAAATTACCTATTCATTGCATATTAATACTTTTTGGACAGATAACCCCTTTAAGATGTACCATTTGCATTTGAATAAGCCAAATATGTGTTTCTTTGAAGAGAGATCATTGTGGACCAATAGTGATCTCTCCCCATACACAAGCATTCCTGGCTCTCCTAAGCATGCACGTGTTGTGAATGTGAGAGAGGAGAAAGCTGCTGTTAGACACCTCTAGCAGGTGGTTTATCTCCGAGGACAAAAGAATCAGGCATGTTGAACTTCAATCTATCTACGGTAGGAGAAAGTCGTGAGCCCACAATACATATCATATGGTTAGCCAATCCTGCCAAAATTGGCAGGTTCAGCTGACATACATCTTATATGTATGGCCAGTTTTAGCTTCAGGAATGGAAAAATCAGGCATGTTAAAATCTAATCTGTCCAATCCTTCCTTTTCCTGGCTGGAAAGATTGGTGTCTCATATCTGTGGTCAATTTTAGACTTTGCGTTGTACAGTAATGCAAGATTTTTAAAAAAATATTCAGGACTCACTTAATGATTGGTTCACTTTAACGTCTTGCCTCCTTACTATTTTCTATCTTGTTTATTAAGTAATTGACTGATTGATCTCAGTTTTAATCCGCAAACCTGTGCATTTACACATAATTGCGTTACCAAAAGCAGTTTTGTGCTGCGCCATAGCATTCAACCTTTACAATCCGTAAACTACTCTGTGCAAATAATCAATCCATTGATTTGGATGTCTCCACTGCTACATGAGACATTACTTGGGGAGCTCACAAGAGGCCATTTACATGGATGTGGATGACTGAAGTGTATGTACTGATAAAGTTGGTTATTTTTACATATATAGACAGTGACATCGCTAAAACACTTGTATTAAATCACCAGAATAACACAGAGTGGGATAGACAAATGTAGTATAATCGCAGTGATTTTCTTTCTGTCTCTGGTTCTCTCTCTCCCTCACTCTCTTTCTCTCTCTCCATCTCTCTGTCCCTCCTTCCCTCGCTCTATCTCCTGCGCTCTCTATTCCTCCCTCTCTCTTTCTCTCTGGTTCATTCTTGTTATTTCTCTCCCTTCCTCTCTTTCAGTCACTTTCTCTCTCTCCCCTTCCCTCTCTTTCTCTCTCTTGCTCTATCTCCCTCCTTCTCACTCTCTTTCTCCCTCAATCTTTTCTTCTCCCCATCTCTCTCTCCCATTCTCACTCCCACTTTCTCTCTCTCTCTCCCTCAGGATTTCTTTTCTCTTGCTCACTCTCACATTCCCTCTCTCTGTCACCCTCTCCCCCTTCCCTCTCTCTATTCCTTCCTCTCTCTTTCTATCTCCTCCTTCATCTCTGTCTTGCTCATTCTTGCTCTCTCTCCCTCCTCGCTCTCCTACCCTCCCTCTATCTCTGTTTCTTTCCCTTCCTCTCTCTCTCCCTCTCATTCTTGCACTCTTTCTCCCTCACTCTTTCCCTCTCTCTTGCTCTCTCTCTACCTATCTCCTTCTCTCAATATACAGTCTATAGGCGTACTGTAACAGCTGTACATTCATTATCGATAATGCTCCCATCTGTTCCTGCCTGTCCACACTTGCAGCAATAGCAGCCACTCTAATATACATAATGTGTATTGTTCTTATATCTTCTACTCTATATCCATGTCGACAGATAGATGAGGCAGCAGTCTAATGAAGCTCAAATGGCGCTTATTCATCCAAAGTTAACAACTGGACATTAGGTGAATAAGCACCATTTGAAATTCATTGGAGTGCTGCTTCCTGTTAGCTTCTGTTTGGATAATTGAGATTTTGGAGTTAGATTCCTTGGAGCTTGCCCCCTTGTTTTGTGCTTTTTTTCGCTCATGGAATTTCTCTCATGGCATAGCCACAGTATTCACAGAGCTATAACCTGACTTATACCTGGATTAAGCATGTTTAGTGTCAGATTTACATGTCTGGGTGAACCTTATAAAGAGTCATAGATGTAATGAATGACCACTGCAGCCTAGTGGGCCCACAGGGCTCTTGTCACATCAATGAAGCTGGACCTTATCCTGGTCCAATGTTGCTTTAAGGACACCTGCGAGGTTAGGCTTCCCTATCTGGGAGCAGCATAAAGGCCCTTTTATACAGGCTGAGGCCTATTACAAACACTCGTTCCTGATAACCGAGCAGTCAACCCGATAAATTAATAAACCTTTGTTTGTCAAGTGATTGAATCTTTCAGGAAGCACCTAAAATTGTTGTCTGTTTTGCTGCTGACAATATGCAAACTGAATGGGGAATTAATCATAAATTAATTATAAAAACGTGTAAAAGGCCCTTTAAATGAGCTGCACCGGCGATTGAATATTGTCAATTGCAACTTGTTGTTGGCCCAGCATCAGCCCAAGTAAGAGGACCATAAGAAAGAGGTAGAAAACAGACAGTGATAGTCCTAATTAATATATTAGTAGGGCGAGCTTTCAGTAGGACTCCCATTGTCTTTTCAATGAGAAATTTAGTAGATTTATTATAATTCATGGTAAAACAACATGTGATGTTTAGGTCAAGTAGTGACCTTTTTCAAACATTATTTTGTATTCATCACATATGAGTTAAAACTCTACGGCAAGCTGTTCCAGAGTTCGTCATATCCGGTATAGCCGGATGGGGCTGAGGCACCGCCACACCCCTTTGACTATAATGGGACCCGGTGTTGATCCGGGTGGTTTCTGGCATGACAAAAAAACTGGTTGCACTACTTTTTGTCTGATCGACTCTCAGCACTCAAGTCGGAAACTGTCCAGATCACCACCAGGTCCCATTACAGTCAATGGGCTCTGGTGGTGAACAGCAGTATCTGGCTATGCCAGATACGATGATTTCCAGCAAGCTGTTCCTCTGCCCGAAGAGCCTGATGGATAGTTTTAACGCATATGCACAAGGGTTGATTCACTGTGCCTACTAAAAGTATTTGGCTATGTGCTTCTCCTGAAAGCACTGTCAAAGTGGACCCCTGGTTTTCACTCTTTCAGCCCCTTATGGAGATGTGGACTTCACTGCAAGGGCCAACACAGGCTTTTACCTCTAGTAGTAGTCTCCTTTCACAGGCTACTAACTCAGGTGGGTCAAGAGACACTGGTGTGTGGCACCGAAGGGGCAGAAAAGAGCAAGGTCAGTGTACAAGTTGATGTCAGGATAGTCAAAGTTTGTGCAGGCAATAGGTGAGGGCAGGAGGCAGAGGGTCAATGCACTGATCGGACAAAGGTTGGACACAGGAGAATACAACAATATATTAGCAGAACTTTGAGGACTATACAAGCCAGGAACCTAAAGCTCAGGCACCTTCCCGAAGGGAAAGGTGTCCTATACGGCTCTTTGAACACCTTTGCCTTTGAATGGGGACAGATTAGTCCTGTGTGCAAACTGACCCTTTAAGAGCAGGGGTGAGCATGTGTGCACACCCTAAGGGAGCAATTGGCAAGAAGCAATCAAGAATACCCTGCAAGGGAAGACATCGTGGAGCAGCAGGGAAGGTGAGTATGGCCAGCTTAGGCCTGAGGCCACATGGCCATATATATGTTGCACAAAAATAAGTCTCAGAAAAGTCAGGTGACCAAAAACTGTTTTTGGGACTTGTCTGCAACTTGCTGTCATGCAACTATTGTACAGATGTTTTATCTTTAAAATTTTTTAAAAAACAGCCAAGTAACAGAAAAGTTGCAGGAAAGTTGCAGTCACGTGCAACATGTATTGTGGTGTACAGTGGCAAAGCAGAAAGCAACTTGCAACCTGGGATCAAGAATTCAACAATGGTTATGAGAAGATCGAAATGTATCCCCTATAAGTGTCTGATTAGGGGAGTCTGACCATTCAGATTCCCTCTGATCATGATAATGGGTCCCTGTCTCCATCTATATGAATGGAGCGGTGGTCAATCACGCCACTCCATTCATTTCTATGGGACTGCCAGAGATAGCCAAGTACAGTGCTCACTATCATCAGCAGTCCCCTAGAGATTAGGGAGCATGCTCAACCACAAATCTATTCACAGGGAGGACACAGGACCCTGTTTTTATGATTGGTGGGGACCACAAAGGTCGGATGTCACAGATCATGCACTTATCCCCTATCCTGTAAATAGGACAATCCCTTTAATGTGCCTGGGTGGCATTAGGGTTGTCTGCCACCAATACACAAATATGATGTTCTCGTATCTTTGGAGACAAGGCAGAGGTTGTCGATGTTTGCTTATGCAAAGGAAGAAGTAAAGTCAATTTTTGGCAGGAAAAGGGACACGCATGATTTTATTGTGTAGGACCAAAGGGAGATTTAGTGAGTCAATACAACTATGCTTAACAGGTGAGATAAGGCAATAATGAGAAAGTGATAGTACATACTACAGGGGGCTCCACTGAAGATAATGGATACATAAAAGATGTGTTTATTCAGCTAAGGGCCATACATGGACTGTTTTATTGTTCTTTGTAAGACAAGTACATTGCAAACAATGTAGCTATTACCATTCATCAGTCAGGATAACGTCTAGCTTGGTCTTCTGGCGTCTTCTCCCGTTGCCATTATGTGCACTTGTCTACAGACAGTAAGTTAATTGCTGCAGTACATAAACTAACCGAACTTCAGCTCGTTGTATGACCTGCCTAAAATGTTGCATACCCTCAATTTTAGGACAGTGATGTGACCAGATGTCCATTGTGCCGGGGACTCTAGACCTTAGGCGTCATGAACGCCACTGAAAGTCAATTGGAGACAGATCCGTCTTCTATTGTGTCCGAGAAAATGGATCTGTCCTCATTGACTTACATTGTCAGTCATGATGGATCCATCTTGCTCCACACCACATCGCGGACGGAAAACCGCAGCTTGCAGCGTTATTCTGCCCGTGATGGGAACACAATGAAACGGAACGGAATACATTCTGGTAACTCCGTTCCCTTCAGTTCAGTTATGTCACCATTGACAATAAATGGGGACAAAATGGAAGCGTTTTTCATCACTATTGAGATCCTATGACAGATCTCAATAGCAGAAAGGGAAAGCTCAGATGTGAAAGTAGCCTTAGAGGTGTTGTGTACCTTTTGGGGGCAGACCTCCAAAGAGAAGCACACTTACCTGTTTCTCAGCGCGGGCTCCTAGGGGGCACCACCAATGAGGCCAGTTGAAGCGATCGCCTCAGGCAGCAGCAGGTAGGGGCAAGAGGGGGCAGCAGAAGGGCCACAGGCAATGAGCACTTTCATTGTGGCAAAGGGGTTAGGTTAAGAAATTGCCATGGGGGGGGTCCCATTTCAGTTTTCGCCTCAGGTAGAAGAAAGGCTAGGAGCAACCCCTGCTGGCTTTCCACTCCTTCTCTCCCCCATTGCAGGCCACAACGGTGACCTGCTTTCCTTGCGTCATGTGATCATTTGACAAGACACAAGGGGAGCAGTTCACCGCTTCAGCCAATTGGCTGCAGCAGTGTCGAAATGGAAATTTACATCCTAGGTGCACAACGAAGCAGTTGAGGGGAGGAAGGAGCCGGGAGCCAGTGCCAGGAGGCAGATGAGTATGCTTTCCTTTCAGGTTTGCCCAAGATGGGGGGGGGGGTTGCCCCAAACACAACATTGTGTCATAGAGAATGTAAATTGTACAGACTGATTTTACGTGATACTGTTGAATCCTCAGGTAGTAAAAAGCCCTGCCAGAAGTGCCGCAGCTTCTTATCTCCCCAGCTCTGGTCAAATAACATGCTAAACGTATAAGTTATTTTATGACTAATGCCTCATGCATACGACCATATTTTTAGTCCATGTCTGATTCGAATTTTAGTCCATGTCTGATTCGGACCAAATAGTTTCTATGGATCAGCAAAAAAAAAAACAAAAAAAAAAACAGAGGGCATCCATGTGCTGGCCGCATCCATGTGTCTGTCCTGCAAATGACAGAACATGTCCTGTTCTTGTCCATTTTGCTGGGATGGAGAAAAATGCTGATTGCTCAAGGAAGGTCCGTATTTTGTGGAGCGCAAAAAAGATCCGGTCTTGTGCAGGAGGCCTACATGCCATATAGTAGTGCTATCTGGTAGCAATTTAAAGGGGTTGTCCCATGAAAAATATTCTACAGTTTTCAAACCCCCACCTGGATGTGAATCTTTTTGTGACTGCATGTAATTAAAAATTTGGCATAGCCACTGAGTCATTCAATACAATCTATCTGTATAGCGCCACCTGCTGTTGGTTTTTTTCTTATTTCTTTGACCTACTCACCGTGAAGGCCGCACATGCTCAGTTTCATCCTCCAACTGCCTCCTGAGCTGTGATAGGGAGAGCATGGACACGCCCCCTTATCTGCAGCAGAATAAACACTCCCTTGAGCTGTCAGCTTGATATAAATCTAGCAGAGCAATGAATGTAGAGATCTCTGGATCCATGTGAGGTACAGGACTGGTTCTGGCTTTGTTAGAAAGAGATGGTCATGTACTATATGATGTCTGATTTTCATTTTTTACATTACTCATGGGATAACCCCTTTAATGTCTATGGCTAAAGGTGTTCGTTCAGCCAAAGGTGTGTGATTTTGAGCCAAAACCAGGTGCGGCTCTAAACACAGAACAGGAGCAGATCTTTCCCGTATATCCCTCATGTCTGTGGAGGCTCCAATCCTGGTTTTGGCTAACAATCACTGATGGAAATCACTGACCAAAACACTGACGTGTGAATGAGGCATAGTACTGATGACCTATCCCAGGTGAGGGTCCGACACCTGGGACCCCCGCCGATCAGCTGTTTGAGAAGGCAGTGGGGGGTCACAGTTGCGCCATGGCCTTCTCTCTGCTCTTCCTAGGCCAGTGACAACACTTCATCAGTCATGTGGCCTAGAAGCAGCTCAGCACCATAGAAGTGAATGGGGCTGACCGCAATACCAAGCTCAGCCACTATACAATGTACGGCGCTGTGCTTGGTGAGCATGGAGTAGGCTGCAGCGCTCACAGGAGTGCCGGTACCTTCACAAACAGCTGATTGGCGGAGGTTCTGGGAGTCAGACCCCCACCGATCAGATACTGATGACCTATCCTGAGGATAGGTCATCAGTTGCAAAGTCTCGGAAAACCCTTTTAGGTATCAAGGCTTCTTCACTGTAAGAACTGTGAATCTGTGCAATAGACTCCCTCGGGACGTGGACACAGCGGGAACAGTGGACAGTTTTAAAAAGGGTTTAGATGAATTCCTAAAAGTAAATGACGTTAATGCTTATGAAAATGTGTGGAAATCTGAGTCTCACTCCCCTTTTCTAAAATGCACATCCTTTCTCTTGCTTGAATTTGAAGGACTTATGTCTTTTCTCAACCGCATTAACTCTGTAACTCATTCTCCCCTGATGACTGATTTCAGAGGACAGAAGGGTCAGGCATGTTGGATCTGAACATGTCTGATCGTCTTGTTCTGACAAGAAGACAAGATGATGACAGAGGTCTTTGGCAGCAGTTCATTCCCCTCTCCCCATTGAAAACATAGGCCTACTTGGCCGAGCCAAATGTGCACGTGGCCAGGGAAGGAATATCTGTTGACCATCAGCTATCTGAAGTGCACGGCCAGCTTACTACTTGTGAAGGTTAACAACTACTAAATAAGGAGCCCAGAGATCAAGTGCATCCCAGCGGCCAGGAAGCCATCAGCAAGTGCTGGAGACGTCAAGTACATCTTATCTGTTGACATATGTCTTCATTCATTGTGTAGTGGCTTCACTTCACTCCTACGTTTCCAAGAATCCTCTTCATTGAAACATTTTAAGCAGCTGCAAAAAAAGTAAAATGACATGTTCGTGAGCTAAAACCTGTACGTCAGTCCGTGCTCATATTTAAAAGGCATTTCCTCTGTAAAACCATTAGGCTAAGGTTTTGCATCGGATCCCAGGAGCTTTAATTTACATCTCTGCTTTTCATCCAGATTCACAAAGACCTGAACAGAATATTCTGGACAGTCCTGCACTACTGGATTTACATGTCAGACACCGTGAGGGGTCACGCACGTGAATGATGTAAAACCTGTCCAAGTTCTGTCTCTGATGAGGTTCCTTCACTTTTGCTTCAGTTTTTTCTGAGATTTCAGTCAATTTGTCACTTTTTCTGCATGGATGTCATCAGTCTTCATCCATTTTTCATGTAAGTGAGAAAAAAATGAAGAATAACACCCAGCTCCTCCTAGCATCATCAGTGAAAAACGGAACCAGCCCTCAGTGTCCTTCATTTTTTTTTTCAGTGACCCATTCACTTGAATGGAAAAATCCTGCATGAAAAACGGCCGAAGATAGAAGCTTAAAGGGGTTATCCAAGGCCTATAAGACCCCCCCTCCCCCATATGCCCGGGGCGCTCACACAGATAGTACTTACCTCGCTTCACTTCTGATGCCGGCACGACCGCCGCTGCATCTCCCTGTCGCGCGGATTAAAACATCTGGCGATGGTAGGGCAGCCAATAGCAGGCCGTGACGGGAACGAGCCTCCGTAGCATCGTGGGTGACACTAGGGAGGCTCATTCCCGTCACGACCTCCTATTGGCTGCCCAGCCCCCAACGCCGGATGTTTTCATCCGTGTGACAGGGGATGCATCCGGCATCAGAATTAAACCAGGTGCCAAGGAGCGAGGTAAGTACTATCTGTGTGAGGGGCCCGGGCATATGGGGGGGCATTATAGGCCTTGGATAACCCCTTTAATGGATAGATGTTCAGTGTAACAAAATGCCATGTGAGTAAATGTGTTGGCTTGAATAGGATTTAAAAGAGTTTTCTGGGTGTTTAAAATTGATGACCTATCCTCAGGTCAGTACCTGATTGGTGAGGGTCTGACACCGAGCACCCCCACCGATCAGCTGTCTGAAGAGGCTGTGGCTTTCACCTTGCAGCAGCTAATCAAGCGCAGCACCATCCATTGAATAGTGGTCATGCTTAGTATTGCAGCTCAGCCCCATTCACTTGAACGGGAGTAAGCTGGGCCTAGGCCACTTGACCGATGAACGTGACATCACTGACCTCCACCAATCTGATACTGATGACCCATCCAGAGGTTAGCAATATTAAGACAACCCCTTTAACTACTTGCATTCCCCATGTAATAACTATCCTAGTGACATCCCTCTATTATTTCGACTAGAATTTTATAAAGGAATTGCCAGCAGTCTACAATAAGAGTCCAGGGCCCTGATTTATCACAGCTTCACTCCAGAATTCTGTCTTCAAAAAGTCGCACGATAGGGCTTTTGCGACTTTTTTGCGCATTTTTTTGCGACTTTTTGCATGTGTACACAACTCACTCCAGTTTGTAATATGGGTGGAAAAGTGGGTGTGGTTAGCCATGTTAATGAGTTTCACTCCAGATTTATCATTGCGACTTTTTAAAAAAAGTCGCAAAATAGTCGCAATCTCACTCCAGGAGGAGGGTGGAGTAGGAAAAGTGGAGTAGCTTCTCTAGACAGAAGTGTTAGGTTTAAGGACAAGCCACATTTATCAAACAACCTGTGACGTTTGATAAATGTGGCAGAAAGTACTCCAACACAGACTGAAGCAAAACTGACTTCAAATATTTTCCGAATGATAAATTCCCCCCCAGATGTCCACCTTAGACCCCACCCATCGATATGTAAATAAGTACAAGCCACGCCCCTTCTTCAAAACATTCAAATTAAGACTACATCAACATTCCAATAAACTCCACCCCCAGGAACCTATAGGGGTTATCTCACAAAAAACCATGGGGGGAATTTATCATTAGGAAAATATTTGAAGTCAGTTTTGCTTCAGTCTGTGTTGGAGTACTTTCTGCCACATTTATCTAACGTCACAGGTTGTTTGATAAATGTGTCTTGTCCTTAAACCTAACACTTCTGTCTAGAGAAGCTACTCCACTTTTCCTACTCCACCCTCCTCCTGGAGTGAGATTGCGACTATTTTGCGACTTTTTTTAAAAAGTCGCAATGATAAATCTGGAGTGAAACTCATTAACATGGCTAACCACACCCACTTTTCCACCCATATTACAAACTGGAGTGAGTGGTGTACACATGCAAAAAGTCGCAAAAAAATGCGCAAA
This sequence comes from Rhinella marina, assembly GCA_900303285.1. Taxonomy (NCBI): domain Eukaryota; kingdom Metazoa; phylum Chordata; class Amphibia; order Anura; family Bufonidae; genus Rhinella; species Rhinella marina. Next base: position 42,032 of record ONZH01002983.1, read on the forward strand.
AAAGTCGCAAAAGCCCTATCGTGCGACTTTTTGAAGACAGAATTTTGGAGTGAAGGTGTGATAAATCAGGGCCCATGTGTATGTGTCGTCTATGTGCAGGATCAGGTACGAGTGCACAGTGGTTTTACTTATCCTACACGTATTCATTAATATGGTGTGTTAGGTAATATTATACTGGCCATTCAATCACTGTAACCTGCATTAGTCCTGACCACATTTCTCTTGTTTCCAGTCTATGAGTCCTGTGGTCAGAAGAAAGATTTCATTTCATAAAATTCTGCTCCGAACACAAATGAAATGGCATGAAGATGATAAAACCATAGCAGAAGAGGAATGGTGCTGTCCGCCTGTAGCTGGCGGGACTCAATCTGCCTGAAATTACATCCTCCTGAAGAAGACAGAGGTGTTAATGCAAGAAGTGGAGGAAGTGGTGTCCTGTTCACTGACAGGAAGCCAAATAATCAGCCGCTGAGCCACAGCGGAGGCCCCTGCACACAGCAATTTACCACTAAAACACCACTGTGTTTGCTTACGTTTTTAATTGTGTTTTTGTGGTATTTTTTTTTAGATGTTTTTAGATGGAAAAGCACCAGAAAAACACCAAAGTTTCATTGACATGCTGCATTTAAAGGGAACCTGTCATCTCCGAAACACCCCTGAACTAGAGTAAGTGTTGTATAGTGTAAGTGATGCTGAATCCGAATATGTAAGTTTTATCTTCATACTCACTTCCATTCTGACGCTGTGCTCCCACAAACCTGCAGTAAAATGCACTCACTGGACTCCAGTGCTCACTCACATAATGGAAAGGACTCAAAGAAGAGTCCACTGAGTGCATTTTACTGCAGGTTTGTGGGAGCACAGCGTCAGAATGGAAGTGAGTATGAAGATAAAATTTACATATTCGGATTCAGCATCACTTACACTATACAACGCTTACTCTAGTTCAGGGGGGGTTCCGAGATGACAGGTTCCCTTTAAACTAGAGCTACATCACGGCATTTGTCGCAGTAATGTCGCACATAATTTTTCTATGGTGTTGCACTGTGACCTGCAACATGCTGCAACTGCGACACGACAGTGGCACAAATATCCATCCACGTCGTGTCGCAGTCGCAGCATATTGCACTGTAGCACCATAGACAATCATTACAAAAAAGTTTTGATCGACATTGGTGCAAGATGAATGTCGCATGACACGTCGCAATATAGTTCTACCCGTCGTCAATGTGTAGCCCTAGCCTTATAGGGGTGATTCAACCCCTACAATGCCCCCCAAAATGCCGGGCCCCTCATACTGGTTATACATACCCCGCTCCCCGGCACCCGCGTCCCTTCTGATGCCCGCACAGCCGCTGCATCTCCCCTTCAGCAGCAAATAGCAGGCCACGATGGGGATGAGCCTCCCCGCGATGCTAGGAAGGCTCGTTACTGTCACGGCCTGCTATTGGCTGCCCCCCCCCACGTATGTTTTGATCCACGTGATGGGGAGATGCAGCGGAGGCCGTGCGGGCATCAGAAGCGACGCAGTTGCCAGAGAGTGGGATAAGTATAATTTATATGAGGGGCCCGGGCATTTTGGGGGGCATTATAGGGGCTGGATGACCCCCTTTTACCCTTTCAGCCTCAGGCGATTTTATTTTGTTTGTTTTGCATTTTCGTTTTTCACTTTCAGTCTTCCCAGAGCAATAACTTTTTGTTTTATTTTTCCACTCACATAGACGTATAAGCCGTACCATTCTGCCTCAGTTTTATGAGTTTTGTTTTTACAGCGTTCCCTATGCGGTAAAACTGACATGTCAGCTTCATTCTGTGGGTCAGTATGTTTACAGTGATACCACATTTATATCGTCTTTCTTGTGTTTTAATACCGAAAAAAAAACCTTTTTTTTTCTTTGCATCGCCATATTCTGACCCCCATAACTTTTTTATATTGAGGTCTACGGAGCTGAATGAGGGCTCAATTTTTGTATGGTGATCTGTACTTTTTATTGACACCTTTTTAGAGTCTGTTCGATTAATTTTATTCACTTTTTTTTCAATTTTAGGTGGGGGGGGTGAAGCAATGAAAAAAACTGCAAATTGGCCATTTTGATTTTTTTTTCAAAGGGCAAAACTATATTTAATAGTATGGACGTTTTGAGACAAGGCAGAACAAATGATCATTATTTTTTTCATTTATTTTTATTATGCGGAAAGGGGATGATTTTAATTTTTATATATTTTTTATATTTTTAAAAGCTTTTTTTTTTTTTTACTTTTTTAAGTCGCCCAAGGGATTTTAACATTATCATTAGATCATTTCTCCAATGGACTACATTTATTTAAGAATACAGCTTATGGTAGATTCACCTGCATTACCACCCGGAAAGGGGATAAAAAAAAGAAAAAATATTTCCCATATACTTTTAGCTAACATTTTGAGCTGGTGTTTTTTAAGCAACTAAAGCTTCAAAAACCCATGTGAAAAAAATCCACAAAAGTGCCAAAAACCTCCACAAAATATCTATGTGTAAAGAAACCCAAGGAACCCTAAGGCTGGGTGCCCACATGACTGAATAACTGTGGATTTCACATTGCAGATTTTCGAGTGGCAATGGTACAGTACCCCAGAGGACTACTGAAAAATTTAACTAATACCTAAACAGTTTATGGAATGTTCTTAAGTTAAATGTTGAGATTTATCATGTTTTATGTGAACTGAACAGAAATATATTGGCAAACCAACAGCTAACACATTGGCAGTCTGTGTTTAGGTTGCTAGGTGATGGACTGGTTCTGCCATCCACACTTGCTTCCGGATGCAATGCATTTTTCACTGAAGCCCCATTCACTTCTATGGGGCCAGGGCTGCGTGAAAAACGCAGAATATAGAACATGCTGCGATTTGCACGCAACGCAGAACTGATGCGTGAAAAAACGCTCATGTACACAGCCCCCTTGAAATGAATGGGTCAGGATTCAGTGCGGGTGCTATGCGTTGACGTCACAAAACTCGCTTGTGTGAAAGAGGCTATAGATTTGTCTCTAGGGGAAAAAAAGGCCTGAAATAAAAGTTACCCCAAATACGCTTGTAAAAATGCATGAATTTCATTACGTTTTTTTACAAGCCAAAAAAAAACAAGAAAAAACTTAGTGTTGCAGTGAGCGTGCCCCAGGCTCCTCTGCTCTTTTTTTCTGGCTCCATATACATAATGTCACTCTTTTCCTACCATCTGCTCAGTAAGTTTTGGGGGCTCATCTGTTCCGTTATATTTCCGACCATGCATCAGTGTGAACAGGACCCAACCGTGACACCCATATCTTGCTAAACGTGCCCCTCCATGTGCCCATGCAGGCATCCGTTTATCATCCTTTCAGTCCCCTCCCATGGTTGCTGTGTACCAAACATGTTCTTTACTTGACCTCCTCCCTTCACCTCTTCCATGAGCAGAGGTCACAGCGATAACAAGCCACATATAAATTCCTTTCTTCTTTTTGGAGGTCGCCAAGGTCAGGTGCTATTTGGACTAAGGGTCATCTGGGTGACTTTTAATTGCTAGTGAATGGAAATGGACGATGTAAGAGAAGAAAAAGTCAGAGGAAGCACCGCAATAATTCTACAACATAAGAGACGTCATTTATCAGAATGATCCCGGAGACTTTAGGCGGCCTTAAAGGGAGCCTGTCACCTCATTTTCACCTATATAACTAACAGCAGTGCCCCACAGAAGATTGCAGAGACATCCCATAAATACCTGTGTGCACTTTGTGTTGGTTTTCCGTGTCCGGAAAAAAGCACTTTAAGGTCCCTTTCACACGACCATATGCCCTCCGAGACATACGGTCCATGAGCGGGCCATATGTCCAGGAGCGGCATCGATCGTGCGCACGGGAGCGCACATGCATCATTGATTACAATGATGCTGTGCACGTCAGGCCGCCCGCGGGACTATTGTCCTGTACTCATATGATTTTATGAGTACAGGGCAATAGTCCTGCGGGCGGCCCCAAAGTGCACAGCATCATTGTAATCAATGATGCTGTGTGGCACCGTGCGCAACGATCAATGCCGCTCCGGGAAATATGGCCCGCTCATGGACCGCAGGAGCGGATTGGCAATGTAACCCACCGGGAAAGTTCCCGGTGGGCCGATGGCTTTTTACTATGCAGTGGGCCGTCAGCTTAACACTTTGTGGCTGCACATTATAATCAAAGCAAAGCAAGGACTCTGCACTGCAGGCTGCCAATGGCCCTGCTGTGTTGTCATTATCATACACATGCTAATGACAGCACAGCAGAGCCTGCAATTCAGAGACAGTGCTATGCGCTCATTAGCATAAGAAAAGGCCGGGCGCGGCAGCCATGGGAGCTGCCATGTAAGTGTACACACTCACCAGGCCTTTTAATCCAGCGCTACTACAGGGAGCAGGGTGAAGTGAATCAGCAATCCACTAGAATGCCTGGCAGGGAGCGATGCTGCATGGCATTAGAAACAGGACGGTAGCTGGTTACCAGTGACATCCCGCACCAGGAGATGCACTGGGAAATGAGACCTACTGGGTGAGACATGGAAAGATCTAGTGGGGAATTCTGAGTGATCCTTAGTGGTTTAATCACTGTATAGGTAGTAAACAAAACTTATTGGAGGGAACAGCAATCAACTATATATTCATATACAGGCCCTATAGGTGACACAGAGTCAAGTAGAGATCTGGCGAAGGGGCTCTGCTAATCCTAATAAGAAACATCTGCTGACACTATGTGGCATATGTAATACTGAGGTAATTACTGGGGACACTATAGGGTCACTGCAGGAGGCTCTGTGGGGACATGTTTAATGCTGGGGGCAGTATAAGAGGGCATCAATATTGATGAGGCACTATCAGGGGCATTATATGGGCCAGGAGCACTATGAAGATATGTTTAAACTGGGGCAGCTTCTGGGGAGGTAAGTTTTGCTCCTGGGGGCAGTATTTTGTACTGCACTAGGGTATTTGGTACGTAGTATTGGTAGCCCTACCTACTTGTATTGACCACGCCTTCTGTCAGTTTGAATCCACCTACAACCTGGGGCCACTTTTTGTATTTTTTTCCTGGGCCACTTTAAGTTCCCAATCCGCCCCTGATGGACCATATGTCTCGAAGGGCATACGGTCGTGTGAAAGGGGCCTTATTCTGCAGAAAAACAGCTCCCAAGTGTCCAGCTGAAAGTGAAATTAAAACAGCTCTCTCTCCCGACTTGATTTCTAACAGCTATATCTTCTAATATACTGGATGTAATGCTGTGGTATTTTGGTATCATTTGAAAGCTTGGAATGTCAGCTTTCAAAGAAGGTCAGAACCATTTTTTTATCTGCTACCAGTCCCAAGATATGAGCAGCTAAAGCAGCCCTCCTCTCTTCAAGGGGTTCTCCAAGTTAAGTTCTAAACTCTATCCGTAACGTGGGTAGCGGTAAGTAGGTGTAATTACACCTAACCGCCCCATTTCCATTGAAATGAATGGGGGCGGTTATGTGTAATTACACCTACTCACCGCTACCCATGTTACGGCTAGCGTGTAAACAATGAAGAGGAGGCAGCACTAGTACGGTGCGTGCCTCCTCTTCAAACAGCTGATCGGCAGGGGTCCCAGGCATCGGACCCCCGCCGATCTGATATTGATGACCTATCCTGAGCATAGGTCATCAATAAATTTAACTTGGAGAACCTCTTTCAGTCTGGTTTGTTTTGAGCAGTTGCTGCAGCAGAACCAGTCACTTGGGAGCTGTTTTCCAGCAGAATAAAAGTGCTTTTCCTGGACATGTAATACAGACACACAGTGCACACAGGTATGTCTGGGATGTGTCTGCAATCTTCTGTGGGGCAGTGCTCTTAGTTATATAGGTGAAAATGAGGTGATAGACTCCCTTTAAGTACTACTCATGGGGGCAAGGTGGGCACCGGGGTAAATAGAGTAGTATGTAACTGCACAGCCATGTGCATGAGACCCCTCTGGCTTCCGTCATACCTACATTTGGTTTGTAAAAAAAATCACCTAAAAATCCACATGGACATTTTTTTTTTCAAGTGTTTTTGCTGCATTTTTGTTGCTTTATTTTTTTTTTTACAAATAGTGTACAAATAATTGTGTTTGTTTTTTTTTTTGGGGGGGGGGGCTTTATTTTTAGTTAGTCATGCATTTAAAAAAGGAAAGTATGTCCCACTGATGTTACTCCTTATCCTGTAGATAACTTAACAAAATAAAGCCTCTTAAAAATACAAGGTAAAAATGCCGTAAAAAGCAATACATTGACACATGCATTTTATGAAGCAGGGGGTGTCTATGGCACAAAAACTCCATAGCCACAGCAAGCTGCCATTTAAAAAAAAATGCAATGGAGGTGGCATTTAAAAAACATAGAAAATACATATAAGAAACTAGGCAAAAGAGCAAAAGTCAGAAAAATACCAGAAAAAATAGGTGTGAAATCAGCCTCACCCAGGGGCGTAGCTAAAGGCTCTAAAGCTTATATCTTGTGGTACTCTAGTGCCCAAGGATAAAGCACCTTATGTCTGAGTGGAGATGGGCCTCACAGCAGCTGCTATGCCTGCGAACCACCAACAGTGTCATGACCACCCCATATAACAGAATGGACACTTTGGCTGATGCTCGCTTTGGGGCATTGCTGCAATAACTGCTAAATGAGTTAAATTAGTACTTTATACACTTTGTATCCCAAAGACTATATATTGGAAGAAGGTTACATTTTCTGGCGTCCTAGATACAGTTGCTGGACGTGGGCTGGACCTACCCCTTTTACCTAGGAGCTGAGGGCATGGGGTATAAAACATAACCTTTACTTCATATTGATAAAAACTACCACAAATATGGACAGTACAATAATAAAACTGGCCCACACAATACAAATAATGAGACAACGATACACAAAAAGTGGGGGCATAGGCAGAGGTAATTATTGGGTGGCAGGCAGACAGGGGCAGATTGCCGATGCCCAGGGGACCACCTGAGCCCTCCTTATGGCTGGCCAGTGGAAGTTTTTGGGGAAGTATTTTGTGCTGCTGGCAGTATTTTGTGATGGACTGTGGTGGTATAATGTGCCACAATATGGTATTCCTGGCCAAAAAAACTGGGCCACTTTTAGTATTTTTTCCAGGGCCACTTTAAGTTCCCAGTCCGTCCCTGCAGGCAGACTCCCAATGGGGATAGAAGATCTATCCCTACATAGGCGCTGTCTACCCTTGAACACAGGGAATCACCCTGACGGTGGGGAGACAGCACCTATGTAAGGATAGATCTTCTCTCCAGGTTGGGACTCTGCCTGCCACCAGATCTTCACCTCTGTATGTGCCACTATTTTTTGTGTATCATTGTCTCTTTATTTGTATTGTGTGAGACCGGTTTTATTATTGTACTGTCCATATTTGTGGTAGTTTTTTTTTTTTTATAAATATGAAGTAAAGGTTATGTTTTATACCCCATGCCCTCTATGCAATGACTGTAACAAGTGCCAGACTCTGAGGTAGAGAGGTAGAGAAGAACTGGATCTAAATGAAGGTTTGGACAGTCAATGAACAAAAAAATAATTGAAGGTAATGCATGTATCTTGGCTGTGGACTTCACTGCATTTGGTTGGGGTTAGAAGTATATGGCTCCTCTATCACACAGGAGAGACAGCTTGGCCGTCTGTTAAAAGGTTCTGTGGCAGGGTACTGTGCAAATACTGATTGAACTGGTCCCTCAAGATGCAATTGCCTCAGGATACAATATTTGTGTAAACAGAGAGATAAACTGCACCCCTTGGCTCAACTGGGGAGATTGCTCAGACTGGAAAGGGACTCCAAGAGAACCGCCATATTGCCTGTCCCTCCCTATACACAGTTTTGGGAAAACAGTCTTTTCTTCACCTAAAACTGGCCTCATCCTTATATTGCATTACTGCCTGCACTCCAAGGGGCCTCTGTCTTGCACCCCAAAACCCACTGACACCAAGTGCACCCCACCTACCACCAGGAAGCAGCCTCTGAACTAAGGCATGCCCGGTGGAGAAAGGGCATGCCTCTCCAACCACTTCAGGACACGAGGTTTGCCTGGGTGAGGACAGTGAGCACTACATACCTACCAACCTTTAGGATGGTAAAATTGGGGCATCCAAAACCCCGCCTCTGGGAACTCCGTCACTGAAACTCAGGGATAGTCCTGGCAAATTCAGAGCTGTTGGCAGCTTTGGTACTACTACCACCACACTCATCCTCTCACTCTCCTCTCCCAGGTCACTGGTTGGCACTGTTGTGCTCAAGGGAAGGGGGGACATTTTTAGCAGGGTGGAGGTATAGCCTGAAATTCTAACCCCCTTGGGGCAATTTCTCAAACACTAGAGCCATAAACAGCCAAAGCATCCTCCACCCATACCATCTTCTAAGCATGTACCCATCAGCGCCCCCTGGTGGTCGGGTATGAGGCGCGCACATGTGACCAGGCAGCGGATGCTAGAGATGAACACTAGCTCTCGCCTCACAATGACGCGCACAGGCGGGAGCGCGCACTGCTTCATTCTACCAGGCTCGCCCCCGCGTCCCGCAACCCAAAGCCGCCCGCTAACCAGGCTAGGCGCGAGTCCCGTTATGCAGCAATAGCGCTGATTGGACGTTAAGCTTTTAACCGCGCCCTCCTGCGCAGGGCTTCCCTCCACTAGTCTTAAAAGCCACGCCCACCATCAAGCGCCCATTGGTTGTCCGAAACCTTCGACCACGCCTCTATTTCTCCTAACGGTTCTCTGATTTGTTGCGCGCTGACACGCCCCTTGTCTGCTGTGCCGGGGAATTGAGTGTCGGTGCCGCAGCGGCCTCAGATTGG
>ONZH01002986.1:0-46243 GCA_900303285.1 Rhinella marina
ATAGCTGTAGTGTATGAATGGGAGAAACACTCTGCAGACTGTATCTTATGGATAGACTGTAGTGTATGAATGGAGAAACACTCTGCAGACTCTGCAGACTATCTTATGGATAGCTATAGTGTATGAATGAAGAAACACTCTGCATACTTTCTTATGGATAGCTGTAGTTATGATGGAACACTCTGAGACTGATCTTATGGATAAGATGAATGGAGAAACACTCTGCAGACTGTATCTTATGGATAGCTCTGTAGGTAGTGAATGGAGAAACACTCTGCAGACTATATGTTATGGATAGCTGTAGTGTATGAAAGGAGAAACACTCTGCAGACTATATCTTATGGCTAGCTGTAGTGTATGAATGGAGAAACACTCTGCAGACTATATGTTATGGATAGCTGTAGTGTATAAATGGAGATACACTCTGCAGACTTATCTATGGATAGCTGTAGTGTATGAATGAAGAAAACACTCTGCAGACTTTATCTTATGGATAGCTGTAGTGTATGAATGGAGAAACACTCTGCAGACTTTATCTTATGGATAGCTGTAGTGTATGAATGGAGAAACACTCTGCAGACTGTATCTTATGGCTAGCTGTAGTGTATTAATGGAGATACACTCTGCAGACTTTATCTTATGGATAGCTGTAGTGTATGAATGAAGAAACACTCTGCAGACTTTATCTTATGGATAGCTGTAGTGTATGAATGGAGAAACACTCTGCAGACTTTATCTTATGGATAGCTGTAGTGTATGAATGGAGAAACACTCTGCAGACTGTATCTTATGGATAGTTGTAGTGTATGAATGGAGATACACTCTGCAGACTGTATCTTATGGCTAGCTGTAGTGTATTAATGGAGAAACACTCTGTAGACTGTATCTTATGGATAGCTGTAGTGTATGAATGGAGAAACACTCTGCAGACTGTATCTTATGGCTAGCTGTAGTGTATGAATGGAGAAACACTCTGCAGACTGTATCTTATGGCTAGCTGTAGTGTATGAATGAAGAAACACTCTGCAGACTGTATCTTATGGCTAGCTGTAGTGTATGAATGGAGAAACACTCTGTAGACTGTATCTTATGGATAGCTGTAGTGTATGAATGGAGAAACACTCTGCAGACTGTATCTTATGGCTAGCTGTAGTGTATTAATGGAGATACACTCTGCAGACTGTATCTTATGGATAGCTGTAGTGTATGAACGGAGAAACACTCTGCAGACTTTATCTTATGGATAGCTGCAGTGTATGAATGGAGAAACACTCTGCAGACTGTATCTTATGGCTAGCTGTAGTGTATAAATGGAGATACACTCTGCAGACTTTATCTTATGGATAGCTGTAGTGTATGAATGAAGAAACACTCTGCAGACTATATCTTATTGATAGTTGTAGTGTATAAATGAAGAAACACTCTGCAGACTATATTTTTATGGATAGCTGTAGTGTATGAATGGAGAAACACTCTGCAGACTATATCTTATGGATAGCTGTAGTGTATGAATGGAGAAACACGCTGCAGACTGTATCTTATGGATAGCTGTAGTGTATGAATGGAGAAACACTCTGCAGACTATATCTTATTGATAGTTGTAGTGTATAAATGAAGAAACACTCTGCAGACTATATTTTATGGATAGCTGTAGTGTATGAATGGAGAAACACTCTGCAGACTTTATCTTATGGATAGCTGCAGTGTATGAATGGTGAAACACTCTGCAGACTATATCTTATGGATAGCTATAGTGTATAAATGAAGAAACACTCTGCAGACTGTATCTTATGGATAGCTGTAGTGTATGAATGGCGAAACACTCTGTAGACTGTATCTTATGGATAGCTATAGTGTATAAATGAAGAAACACTCTGCAGACTATATCCTATGACTAGCTGTAGTGTATGAATGGCGAAACACTCTGCAGACTATATCTTATGGATAGCTATAGTGTATAAATGGAGAAACACTCTGCAGACTATATCTTATGGATAGCTATAGTGTATAAATGAAGAAACACTCTGCAGACTATATCTTATGGATAGCTGTAGTGTATGAATGGAGAAACACTCTGCAGACTTTATCTTATGGATAGCTGCATTGTATGAATGGAGAAACACTCTGCAGACTAAGTCTTATGGATAGCTGTAGTGTATGAATGGAGAAACACTCTGCAGACTGTATCTTATGGCTAGCTATAGTCTATGAATGGAGAAACACTCTGTAGACTGTATCTTATGGAAAGCTATAGTGTATAAATGAAGAAACACTCTGCAGACTATATCCTATGACTAGCTGTAGTGTATGAATGGCGAAACACTCTGCAGACTATATCTTATGGATAGCTATAGTGTATAAATGGAGAAACACTCTGCAGACTATATCTTATGGATAGCTATAGTGTATACTGTAAATGAAGAAACACTCTGCAGACTGTATCTTATGGCTAGCTGTAGTGTATGAATGGAGAAACACTCTGCAGACTTTATCTTATGGATAGCTGTAGTGTATGAATGGAGAAACACTCTGCAGACTTTATCTTATGGATACCTGCAGTGTATGAATGGAGAAACACTCTGCAGACTGTATCTTATGGCTAGCTGTAGTGTATAAATGGAGATACACTCTGCAGACTTTATCTTATGGATAGCTGTAGTGTATGAATGAAGAAACACTCTGCAGACTATATCTTATGGATAGCTGTAGTGTATGAATGGAGAAACACTCTGCAGACTTTATCTTATGGATAGCTGTAGTGTATGAATGGAGAAACACTCTGCAGACTATATCTTATGGATAGCTGTAGTGTATGAATGGAGAAACACTCTGCAGACTGTATCTTATGGATAGCTATAGTGTATGAATGGAGAAACACTATGCAGACTGTATCTTATGGATAGCTGTAGTGTATGAATGGAGAAACACTCTGCAGACTTTATCTTATGGATAGCTATAGTGTATGAATGAAGAAACACTCTGCATACTGTATCTTATGGATAGCTGTAGTGTATGAATGGAGAAACACTCTGCAGACTGTATCTTATGGATAGCTGTAGTGTATGAATGGAGAAACACTCTGCAGACTGTATCTTATGGATAGCTGTAGTGTATGAATGGAGAAACACTCTGCAGACTATATGTTATGGATAGCTGTAGTGTATGAAAGGAGAAACACTCTGCAGACTATATCTTATGGCTAGCTGTAGTGTATGAATGGAGAAACACTCTGCAGACTATATGTTATGGATAGCTGTAGTGTATAAATGGAGATACACTCTGCAGACTTTATCTTATGGATAGCTGTAGTGTATGAATGAAGAAACACTCTGCAGACTTTATCTTATGGATAGCTGTAGTGTATGAATGGAGAAACACTCTGCAGACTTTATCTTATGGATAGCTGTAGTGTATGAATGGAGAAACACTCTGCAGACTGTATCTTATGGCTAGCTGTAGTGTATTAATGGAGATACACTCTGCAGACTTTATCTTATGGATAGCTGTAGTGTATGAATGAAGAAACACTCTGCAGACTTTATCTTATGGATAGCTGTAGTGTATGAATGGAGAAACACTCTGCAGACTTTATCTTATGGATAGCTGTAGTGTATGAATGGAGAAACACTCTGCAGACTGTATCTTATGGATAGTTGTAGTGTATGAATGGAGATACACTCTGCAGACTGTATCTTATGGCTAGCTGTAGTGTATTAATGGAGAAACACTCTGTAGACTGTATCTTATGGATAGCTGTAGTGTATGAATGGAGAAACACTCTGCAGACTGTATCTTATGGCTAGCTGTAGTGTATGAATGGAGAAACACTCTGCAGACTGTATCTTATGGCTAGCTGTAGTGTATGAATGAAGAAACACTCTGCAGACTGTATCTTATGGCTAGCTGTAGTGTATGAATGGAGAAACACTCTGTAGACTGTATCTTATGGATAGCTGTAGTGTATGAATGGAGAAACACTCTGCAGACTGTATCTTATGGCTAGCTGTAGTGTATTAATGGAGATACACTCTGCAGACTGTATCTTATGGATAGCTGTAGTGTATGAACGGAGAAACACTCTGCAGACTTTATCTTATGGATAGCTGCAGTGTATGAATGGAGAAACACTCTGCAGACTGTATCTTATGGCTAGCTGTAGTGTATAAATGGAGATACACTCTGCAGACTTTATCTTATGGATAGCTGTAGTGTATGAATGAAGAAACACTCTGCAGACTATATCTTATTGATAGTTGTAGTGTATAAATGAAGAAACACTCTGCAGACTATATTTTATGGATAGCTGTAGTGTATGAATGGAGAAACACTCTGCAGACTATATCTTATGGATAGCTGTAGTGTATGAATGGAGAAACACGCTGCAGACTGTATCTTATGGATAGCTGTAGTGTATGAATGGAGAAACACTCTGCAGACTATATCTTATTGATAGTTGTAGTGTATAAATGAAGAAACACTCTGCAGACTATATTTTATGGATAGCTGTAGTGTATGAATGGAGAAACACTCTGCAGACTTTATCTTATGGATAGCTGCAGTGTATGAATGGCGAAACACTCTGCAGACTATATCTTATGGATAGCTATAGTGTATAAATGAAGAAACACTCTGCAGACTGTATCTTATGGATAGCTGTAGTGTATGAATGGCGAAACACTCTGTAGACTGTATCTTATGGATAGCTATAGTGTATAAATGAAGAAACACTCTGCAGACTATATCCTATGACTAGCTGTAGTGTATGAATGGCGAAACACTCTGCAGACTATATCTTATGGATAGCTATAGTGTATAAATGGAGAAACACTCTGCAGACTATATCTTATGGATAGCTATAGTGTATAAATGAAGAAACACTCTGCAGACTATATCTTATGGATAGCTGTAGTGTATGAATGGAGAAACACTCTGCAGACTTTATCTTATGGATAGCTGCATTGTATGAATGGAGAAACACTCTGCAGACTAAGTCTTATGGATAGCTGTAGTGTATGAATGGAGAAACACTCTGCAGACTGTATCTTATGGCTAGCTATAGTCTATGAATGGAGAAACACTCTGTAGACTGTATCTTATGGATAGCTATAGTGTATAAATGAAGAAACACTCTGCAGACTATATCCTATGACTAGCTGTAGTGTATGAATGGCGAAACACTCTGCAGACTATATCTTATGGATAGCTATAGTGTATAAATGGAGAAACACTCTGCAGACTATATCTTATGGATAGCTATAGTGTATACTGTAAATGAAGAAACACTCTGCAGACTGTATCTTATGGCTAGCTGTAGTGTATGAATGGAGAAACACTCTGCAGACTGTATCTTATGGATAGCTGCAGTGTATGAATGGAGAAACACTCTGCAGACTTTATCTTCTGGATGGCTGTAGTGTATGAATGGAGAAACACTCTGCAGACTATATCTTATGGATGGCTGTAGTGTATGAATGGAGAAACACTCTGCAGACTGTATCTTATGGATAGCCATAGTGTATGAATGGAGAAACACTCTGCAGACTTTGTCTTATGGATAGCTGTAGTGTATGAATGAAGAAACACTCTGCAGACTGTTTCTTATGGATAGTTGTAGTGTATGAATGGAGAAACACTCTGCTGACTGTATCTTATGGCTAGCTGTAGTGTATGAATGGAGAAACACTCTGCAGACTGTATCTTATGGATAGCTGTAGTGTATGAATGGAGAAACACTCTGCAGACTTTATCTTATGGATAGCTGTAGTGTATAAATGGAGAAACACTCTGCAGACTTTATCTTATGGATAGCTGTAGTGTATGAATGGAGAAACACTCTGCAGACTTTATCTTATGGATAGCTGTAGTGTATGAATGGAGAAACACTCTGCAGACTATATCTTATGGATAGCTATAGTGTATAAATGGAGAAACACTCTGCAGACTTTATCTTATGGATAGCTATAGTGTATGAATGGAGAAACACTCTGCAGACTATATCTTATGGATAGCTGTAGTGTATGAATGAAGAAACACTCTGCAGACTATATCTTATGGATAGCCATAGTGTATGAATGGAGAAACACTCTGCAGACTTTGTCTTATGGATAGCTGTAGTGTATGAATGAAGAAACACTCTGCAGACTTTATCTTATGGATAGCTGTAGTGTATAAATGGAGAAACACTCTGCAGACTATATCTTATGGATAGCTGTAGTGTATGAATGGAGAAACACTCTGCAGACTATATCTTATGGATAGCTATAGTGTATAAATGGAGAAACACTCTGCAGACTATATCTTATGGATAGCTATAGTGTATACTGTAAATGAAGAAACACTCTGCAGACTGTATCTTATGGCTAGCTGTAGTGTATGAATGGAGAAACACTCTGCAGACTGTATCTTATGGATAGCTGCAGTGTATGAATGGAGAAACACTCTGCAGACTTTATCTTATGGCTAGCTGTAGTGTATGAATGGAGAAACACTCTGCAGACTGTATCTTATGGCTAGCTGTAGTGTATGAATGGAGAAACACTCTGCAGACTTTATCTTATGGATAGCTATAGTGTATGAATGAAGAAACACTCTGCAGACTGTATCTTATGGCTAGCTGCAATGTATGAATGGAGAAACACTCTGCAGACTTTATCTTATGGATAGCTGTAGTGTATGAATGGAGAAACACTCTGCAGACTGTATCTTATGGATAGCTGTAGTGTATGAATGGAGAAACACTCTGCAGACTGTATCTTATGGCTAGCTATAGTGTATAAATGAAGAAACACTCTGCAGACTTTATCTTATGGATAGCTGTAGTGTATAAATGGAGAAACACTCTGCAGACTGTATCTTATGGATAGCTGTAGTGTATGAATGAAGAAACACTCTGCAGACTTTATCTTATGGATAGCTGTAGTGTATGAATGAAGAAACACTCTGCAGACTGTATCTTATGGATAGCTGTAGTGTATGAATGAAGAAACACTCTGCAGACTTTATCTTATGGATAGCTGTAGTGTATGAATGGAGAAACACTCTGCAGACTGTATCTTATGGCTAGCTATAGTGTATGAATGGAGAAACACTCTGCAGACTTTATCTTATGGATAGCTATAGTGTATGAATGAAGAAACACTCTGCAGACTGTATCTTATGGATAGCTGTAGTGTATGAATGGAGAAACACTCTGCTGACTGTATCTTATGGCTAGCTATAGTGTATGAATGGAGAAACACTCTGCAGACTGTATCTTATTGCTAGCTATAGTGTATGAATGGAGAAACACTCTGCAGACTAAGTCTTATGGATAGCTACAGTGTATGAATGGAGAAACACTCTGCAGACTATATCTTATGGCTAGCTATAGTGTATGAATGGAGAAACACTCTGCAGACTATATCTTATGGATAGCTGTAGTGTATGAATGGAGAAACACTCTGCAGACTGTATCTTATGGATAGCTGCAGTGTATGAATGGAGAAACACTCTGCAGACTATATCTTATGGATAGCTACAGTGTATGAATGGAGAAACACTCTGCAGACTATATCTTATGGATAGCTACAATGTATGAATGGAGAAACACTCTGCAGACTTTATCTTATGGCTAGCTATAGTGTATGAATGGAGAAACACTCTGCAGACTATATCTTATGGATAGCTGCAGTGTATGAATGGAGAAACACTCTGCAGACTGTATCTTATGGATAGCTGCAGTGTATGAATGGAGAAACACTCTGCAGACTTTATCTTATGGATAGCTGTAGTGTATAAATGGAGAAACACTGTGCAGACTTTATCTTATGGATAGCTATAGTGTATGAATGGAGAAACACTCTGCAGACTATATCTTATGGATAGCTGTAGTGTAAAAATGGAGAAACACTCTGCAGACTATATCTTATGGATAGCTGTAGTGTAAGAATGGAGAAACACTCTGCAGACTTTATCTTATGGATAGCTGTAGTGTATGAATGGAGAAACACTCTGCAGACTATATCTTATGGATAGCTGTAGTGTATGAATGGAGAAACACTCTGCAGACTATATCATATGGCTAGCTATAGTGTATGAATGGAGAAACACTCTGCAGACTGTATCTTATGGCTAGCTATAGTGTATGAATGGAGAAACACTCTGCAGACTGTATCTCATGGATAGCTGTAGTGTATGAATGGAGAAACACTCTGCAGACTATATCTTATGGATAGCTATAGTGTATGAATGGAGAAACACTGTGCAGACTGTATCTTATGGATAGCTGTAGTGTATAAATGGAGAAACACTGTGCAGACTTTATCTTATGGATAGCTATAGTGTATGAATGGAGAAACACTCTGCAGACTATATCTTATGGATAGCTGTAGTGTAAGAATGGAGAAACACTCTGCAGACTATATCTTATGGATAGCTGTAGTGTAAGAATGGAGAAACACTCTGCAGACTTTATCTTATGGATAGCTGTAGTGTATGAATGGAGAAACACTCTGCAGACTATATCTTATGGATAGCTGTAGTGTATGAATGGAGAAACACTCTGCAGACTATATCATATGGCTAGCTATAGTGTATGAATGGAGAAACACTCTGCAGACTGTATCTTATGGCTAGCTATAGTGTATGAATGGAGAAACACTCTGCAGACTGTATCTCATGGATAGCTGTAGTGTATAAATGGAAAAGCAAAAGTGCAGACTATAGTCTATGGCAAAGACTGGAAGTTGTGTTACTTAGCAGCCTACACTGTATGAATGAACAAACAGACTGCAGCCATAGTGACAGTCTACAGTATATCAATGGAAAAACATATGTAAAAAAGTTAGCAATAGAACACAACTTAGGCCATTTTATCTTTTTCAGACATTGCTTTTGGAGTGGGTACAACAGAACTAGTATTTACTGACCGTAACTTTTATTGACACTGTTTGGATGCCATTTGAATGGAAATGCAGAATGCAGATTGTAATCTATGGCAGTGTGTTGTGTATGAATGGGAACGCAGAGAACAGGGTGCAGTTTATTGCTGCTTGTAGAATAAAAATGTAAAGACACACTGCAGATTGTGTTTTATGACAGCCTACAGTGTAAAAATGGGTCACAGTCTTCAGGATATAGTTTATAGCAGTCTTTAGTGTAAGAACGGAAAATTACTGTAGGCTGGGGTTTATAGTAGACTACAGTGTATGAATGGAAACATTGGATACATAGTAGCCTACAGTACTCAAAGGGAAACACTAGTTGTCTGGCCTACGAACAGACCAAACAAATTCTTGGAACTTGTATTCAATTTGCAAAAACAAAAGTCAACTATTTGCAGTCCTGACCCTCCTGTGCCCTGGCCCTTTTCCAGCCACTTTGGACGGGAAATGGCTTGGTCATATATGCATTATCCGTACGTCACTAACAGTGAAATTTTTTAAATTTTTTTATTGAGTACGTACTGTACATGTTTCTAGGATTGGGTTGGCCAGCTCCCAGGCCAGACAACCACTTTTATAACATGCTGGTAGACTGAAAGGGAAGCTGAACATTTGAATTTCCATATTGCAATACTGTTGCTTTTGTGTTTTCTCAATTCTGTATACATTGAGTATTTGTTCAAATGAAAATCTGTACTGTAAGCATAATGTATAAAGCATTGCAAGCAATGCATCTGCAAAAGTAAAGGGCTTTCTTCTAAGTTCATTATAAAGTTTTTATAGCAAAATAAAATAATAATAATAATAGTAATAATAATAATAATAATGATAGTATTAACATGCCGCTTTGACAAACCCGTCACACATAATGCACTATTACAGCAACATATGGTTAAGAGAATACTTCCATAATTTTAGAGGCAGTTATAGTGGGGAACATCCCATTCATCTCATCTTCTGCTGTCACTAACCTTCCTTAGTTGCAACCTCTGGGATGTTGGGAGATGTTTGAGTAGGAGACAAATAAAGAGATACATGAGACTTCAAACAGCAAACAAACAAAGCAAAACAAAGCAGCCATTCTTTCAGTTGTTCCGAAATAAGATTAATGCGTGCCCAAAACTTCTGCTCCTGACTCCTGATTGATTCATTCACATGTCTTAGAATATTTTATGTTCTCATCAGTTATTTGCATTGATTGAATGAAAATTAGAAACAAGAAAAGAGAGAGCGGAAGGACCTACAGGGCAAGCAACAGCGGCATACAGTGTCTCAGCAAAGTCACTTCTTCAACAAAAATGTCTTTATAAAATGGAAGAACATGAAACCAATCAATATTATCATATTTGATTTCATGTACACAGTGTGAAAGAAGAGAAGGAATTTAGATGACACTGGTGTCAGAAAGCCATCTGTGAATATTGAACATGATTTCTTTTACTACTTCACCAATAGAGGCAAATCTAACTATTTTGTGACCACCTTATTGAAAAACCCTCCCAGAATACTAAGCTCAGTGACATGACTGTATGGAGGAGACTTTAACCCCTTAGTGACCAGCCTGTTTTAAGCTGTAGTGACATGATTTTTTGAAAAATGTTTTATCGTCATGTTCCAAGAGCTACTGTATAACATTGTATTTTTCCGTTGATTCCGCCTGTAGGTAGGGACAGACAAAGACAGTGAGTCCTAACCTAGAACCCAGCCGTCTTTCAATACCTATTTGCAGTATAAGCCCTACTTGGCAAAACCGCAACTGGACGACGGACCCTTCTCTAAATAAGTGCAGAGACGGACAAACACCAAGAGACAAACAAACATCAAAGCAGAGCTGTATGGAAATGGGTCAGAACCAGATGGGCTACACAGTAGCTAATGAGAGACAGAGGGTGGTCAGAGGACAAGCCAAGTTCAGAAGCACAGAGGAATCAGTACACAAATGCAGTAAAAGGGAACAAGGAACCTAGTTAGTGAGCCAAACAAGACTATCACTGGCAATGATGTATGGCCAGGAAAAGATTTAAATAGAGCTCCGAGTCCCCGAGATCAGAACCTGATAGGTCCATTGACTCTGCACTTCATTAGTCAGAACACTAGTACAAAGTAATAGAGCAGCTGAACTAATCAGCCCACTGCTAATCTCTCACAACACACGCTCGCTGCGAGCAGGGGTGTAGCCAAAGGCTCATGGGCCCTGGTGCAAGAGTTCAGCTTGGGGCCCCCCTTCCCTCAGTGCTTTGTGGCCAGGAACAGGAAAGCACATAGCCTTCATGCTGCCAGAGGCAAAAATTGAAACCGCACCCCTCCCCCCCCACACCATGCCAAATTCTTGACCTAACCCCTTCCCTCCAGCCAGAGGTGTAACCTGACCAGCATGCACTTTCTTTAACACCAGTCTCTTCTTATGTGGCACAAGTCTCTTTGGGGCCCCCTCAGGCTCCTGGGCCCGGTAGCGACTGCTACCTCTGCACCCCCTATAGCTACGCCCTTGGCTGCGAGGAGAAACTGGCTGAGCAGCGCGTCTCTCCAGGCAAGGACTTGCCAAGGTTGAGGATCGCTGGATCTGCTGGATCCCAGACAGGTAAGTTTATTACAGAGGGCTTGTTTTTGTGAGACAAGTTGTAGTTTTTAATGGCACCATTTTGGAGTACATATAACTTGCTGATTAACTTTTATTAACTCTTTCTGGAGTGGATGGGTAAAAACAGCAATACCGACACAGTTTTAACATTATATATTTCATTTTTTGTTTCATTTTCATTAAGGACCCTTAAACTAATTTTTATATACATAAAATATATTAATTTTGTAATGAAAAGTTATATAACAGTGCAATCGTTACATAGTGAGTGTGGACTCACTGTGTCACTTGAAGATATTTGGTTTTGCATTACCCCCAAGGGCATTATCTAAGTGTTCTCCAGGTATTTACCCTTTAGCCCCATATAGAAACCTGGACTTTGCTACAGGGAAACCACCAGGCTGTTTCCTCCTGAAGTAGACTCTGTCAAGTGACTGCTGACCTGCAGTAGTCAAGGGATACCAATGTGGAGCACCAAGGGAAAAACTGTAGTCAGGAACAAGCCAAGGACGCGGCTGGCAGAGTACATGGAATCCAGTAAACAATCCAAGGGCAGAACAGGCAGGTTAGGGTCAGTACAAAGATCAGGCAGAAATAAGCACATGAAGCAAAGGGTCCAAAATCTAGGAAACAGACAAGAGTCAGGACACGGGCAAACAAATGTAAACAGCACACCTTTGCAGACCATATATATTGCTGACCATCAGATTTACAGTGCTTTAGGAGAATATACCCCATTCATGTAAATGAAACAAATTTTTTTAGTTGCAGAAATTTTCTGCAACAAAATCTGCCACGTGTGAAGGCACTTTTAGAGTTTATAGACGTACCGTATTTTTCACTTTATAAGATGCACTTTTTTTCCCCAAAAGTAGGGAGAAAATGGTCTCGCATCTTATAAAGCGAATACTAGTGAGCGCTTCCATTATGGAAGCGCTCCCTAGTATACATTAGGTGCCGAGAGTGGGGAAGATACTTACCCTCCCAGGTCTTCTTGCTGGGGCCGGCGCTCCTCCTTCTTCTCCTGTCGGCACTGCACTGTCCTGACCCCGTACAGCGCCAGGATGTAGTGCGCGCACTATGACCTGAAGCTGCACACAGTCAGGTGACAGTGCAGCGCTGGCTGGAGAAAAAGGAAGTAAGACTGCTGCTGAGATGAAGAGGAGCTGCGGCGCTTGAGAGGTAAGAAGATTTTTTTATTTTAGTCTGATGGGGGTCTGAAATTCCTCATGGGGGTCTACAAAGTGCTGATGGGGGTCTATAAAGGGCTAATCTGAGGTTTGAAGGGGATCTAAAAGGCCTGATGGGGGTCTGAAAGGGCTGATGGGGGTCTTAAAGGGCTGATCTGAGGTCTTATGGGGGTCTGAAAGGGCTGATCTGAGGTCTGAAGGGGGTCTGATGGGGGTCTTAAAGGGCTGATGGGGTCTGAAAGGGCTGATCTGAGGTCTGATTGAGGTCTGAAAGGGCTGATCTGAGGTTTAATGGGGGGTTTATCTGAGGTCTGATGGGGATCTGAAAGGGCTGATCTGTGGTCTGATGGGGTTCTTAAAGGACTGATGGGGGTCTGAAAGGGCTGATCTGAGGTCTGATGAGGGTCTGAAAGGGCTGATGGGAGTCTTAAAGGGCTGATCTGAGGTCTGATGGGGGTCTGAAAGGGCTGATCTGAGGTTGATGGGGCTGAAAGGGCTGATCTGAGGTCTTATGGGGATCTTAAAGGGCTGATGGAGGTCTGAAAGGGCTGATCTGAGGTCTGATGGAGGTCTGACATGGAGGGCTGATGCGGTTCTGACATGTAGGGCTGATATGGGGGTCTGATGTGATGTCCTGATATTTATGGGGGGTCTAATATGAGGATCTGATGAAAAATATTTTTTTCTTATTTTCCTTCTCTAAAATCTTGGGTGCGTCTTATCATCTGGTGCGTCTTATAAAGCGAAAAATTTGATATATCTAATAATTTAATATATAAACATGACTTAAGCTCAACTTAGAATTTTTTTAACTTTGGACTCTAATTGTACCCGTCTTTCCCATCCTCCTTCTTGCACCTCTGTTAGGCTACTTTCACATCTGTGTTGTGCTGTCCAGTTTTGAGACCCGGCAAAAACTGCAGCAATTGGCAATGGGGACAAAACTGAACAAACCGGAACGGAAAATGCATTCCATTCTGGTTTGTTGCATTCCCATGCTGGACACAAATCTGCTGTTTTTGTGTGCAGCATGGGAAACTGATGAAGCCGGATCCAGCACCAAAAACCATGTAAGTCAATGGTGCCGGATCCAATTTTTCAGACACAAAAAAAAATCATTGCTTCCATGGGATTTCTCTCTGTGCCTCCGCACCGCAAAAAAATAGAACATGTTCTATTTTTTTGCGGTGCAGAAAGATTACGGACCCATTCAGCAACCGCAACGATGGTTGCCATGCATTGGGGACCGCAAATTGTGGTCTCCAATACACGGAATAGCCGACACACGTTCGTGTTCATGAGCCCTAGTAAATAAAATGATAACATGACGGAGGTAGTAATAATAGATATACTGAAGGTTTAATGCCCCTTTAAAAACTTGTGAGATGGCATAAATGTTTTATTCTCTTAACCTAGAACTTGAGGGGCCACCATCCTTGACCTGAAGATCATTGATGACGTTTAATGTTTTATTGTGTTCTAGAACTTAGGGTGAAAGTAGCATCAACACATGAATTATTTACTTCAGGTTTATGAACAAAGAGGCTGGTGCTAGAAAGATTTAACACAGGCCACGCAAAAGTTAAAAAAGGCTACAAAGTGATAGCTGCTATTGAATTACATATTATTATGTATTCCAAAATGTCTGTTTATACTGATGTCATTAAGCTCACTATTGTATTCCCATATGATGATAACTGGTGTAATTTCTCCGGATAATGATCATTTCAGTAATTTTATGGACTACATTAAAGAGCAGCTCTGCACATTTTAAATTCAGATTATGTCAATGTCTGATAATAAGATAAAGCCATGACAGTGGGATACATCATCTTCCGGATGCCGGATCATGTGTGCACAAGTTTATTTGCATAACATCAATGTTTGCAATAATTGAGGCTATACAATGCACAATCAATATACAGCAACAAAAAGTAACATACAACAGCAAGTGCACAAAAGGGCGATGGCATAGAGGAATGGCTTAGAAATAAACTGAGACCACAGAAGGTTAAAGTACAAAATAAGGATCACCTACTTATCTGACGGCATATTTTACAGCTGTCACATTATACAATAAACTGCCAAAAGTGACAAGAAAAACATCGCTAGACTGAAAAATAAAATACACAATCGTCTGTATTTCATATATGTCAAAAACATACATTCATGAGAGAGGACGTGGATACAGTTGAATTCAGGAGGGCTGCTGGCCAGGTGGGTAAGAGAGATTCAGATTATGTACCCAGTTTGTGGCTGTGAGGAGGGCTTGGGTGGCTCTCCTAGGCATCGGCCCACCAGGAAATTTCGAAGTAGGGTCTATGGCCAATCCGCCATGGTGTCCAGTTTTCACCCTTTAAAAACTGCTGACATAGCTAGGTGACTGACATGTAGAGCAGGTAAAACATACCTATGTGAATGGTCATACTAGTTGCATGATTGAGAAGAAATTTGAATTCACCTTGAAAAACGATCCAAAGTATCCTCCGTCCCCAAACCCACTCTTCTGTTCTTAGCGTCCAGTTTTTATTACTATACACATAGATATGTATTAACTGCTTTACACGTCTCCTATCTACTATAGCTCTGTCAGCAGTCTTGAGGGACAACCAGGAGACCACTAGGTCCACTACCTGAACTGGTGAGACTGTACCCTGATGCAAAAACAGGTGTGTATCGCAGTCTTATTTCAATTTATGTAGGAAATCTGCATAAGCTCCGCCCCCACATTGCTGTAGAGCAATCTGTACCTGCAGAGAAGAGAGGACTTCAGGAACTGGACAAGGTGAGTAGCTGCTGTGTTTTTTTTGTTTTTAATACAGAGGGGACATTACTACTGTGGAGGGGGCACAGGGGGCATTACTACTCTGGAGGGGGCACAGAGGCCATTACTGCTCTGGAGGGGGAACAGGGGACATTCCTACTCTGGAGGGGGCACAGGGGGCATTACTACTCAGGAGGGGCACAGAGGGCATTACTACTCTGGAGGGGGCACAGGGGGCATTACTAATCTGGAGGGGGCACAGAGGGCATTACTACTCTGGAGGGGGCACAGGGGGCATTACTACTCTGGAGGGGGCACAGGAGGCATTACTACTCTGGAGGGGGCACAGAGGGCATTACTACTCTGGAGGGGGAACAGGGGGTATTACTACTCTGGAGGGGGCACAGAGGGCATTGCTACTCTGGAGGGGGGCACAGAGGGTATTTTTACTATGGATGGGGGCAGAGAGGGCATTACTACTCTGGAGGGGGCACAGAGGGCATTATTACTGTGAAGGGGGCACAGTGGGCATTATTACTATAAAGGGGGCACAGTGAGCATTATCACTATAAAGGGGGCATAATGGGGATTATTACTGTGAAGGGGGCACATTGGGGATTATTACTGTGAAGGGGCACAAAGAGGGCATTACAAGTGTGAGGGGGCACAATGTGGGTATAACTACTGTGAGGGGGCACACATCTGTACAAAATTACCGTGAAGTTTGTACAATGAGGGCAATACTACTGTGAGGGGGTACAATTTTTTAACATATTGGGGGGGGTGCCAGAGAAAGGACCCGCCCTAGGTGCGAAACACCCTAGGCACGCCACTGCATAACAGACCCCTAAAACACCACCTCAAAAACAACCATGCAGCATGATGACCCAGAAAACTGCAGCATTCACTAAAGCTGTATGTGCACCGGCATTCATACATGACATGTAACATCTGGAAGGAAGGAAATACAATTCCAGACAACAGTTTCATTTCAACCCGGTAAGTGGCAGCTGGGTCTCCTCTTCAGCCTCTCGTGGAGTCTTACTATGCCTAGTACCTGTCATCACACATTGTGACCATGCGTAGATGTGTTACATTGGTATACATGGCTTGTACAGCAGCCTCCATAATCATATTCGTCGGAGTACTTGTACGCCTTTCATCTGCTCTCTGTCTCCGTTTGCCGCACCTCTCTGTTGTCTCTCTCTGGATTGTTTTACTTTCTCTGTCTTTCAATGAGTATTAGTCAGATTTTCAATTTCCTAGTTAAATGCTTTATTGTAAACCTTTGGGCTTTCTTGCGAACATTACTGAGATTGCATGAAATTGATGCTGAGCAGGTGTGAAGAGTACAGAACAGGTAACCCTTTCCTGGCAACTGACTGTGTATTTCTACAGTGCAAAAGCAAACCAGTAGGGATCATCTACATGAGTGAGTTGTTTCCGTTTCCGTGTTGAACACAGACAGCACTGGCATGGAAAACAGGCAATAATTTAATGTGCACTGGTTTTTTTAATCACTTTTCATGACAAAAAATGCTGTATGTTCAATCTTTTGTGTTTTTCATTAGGGATGAGCAAACCCGAACTGCAAAGTTCAGGTTCATACTGAACTTTGCGAGTTCGGATACCCAGACCCGAACTTTTCACTGAAGTCCGGGTTCGGTGTTTGGGTGTTTTTTGAACTACTTCTTCTTATTACTTACTTACTTATTATTATTACTTACTTTTTATTATTATTGCTTACTTACTTATTATCTTCCGTTATAACATGGTTATGGCTATGGGCAGCAAAACGGATCCGTCCTGGTTTCCATTATGCAGGATAAGAAACAAAGTCCTCTCCTGCATAACAGAAACCAAATGGATCCATTATGCTGCCTATAGACTTTTGTTATGACAGAATGCCTCTAAAGGTTTCCCTTTTGCTTTCCATCTTAAGAATGCCATTATTTTCTGATATAACCATGTTATAACAAAAAATAATAAGTGAAGTTCAGGTCCCCATTGACTTCAATGGGGTTCAGAGTCAAGTTCAGGTCCAGAACCTGAACTCTGACCTGAAGTTCGGCCGAACCCAGCAAACCCAGACTTCCAGGGGTTCGCTCATCCCTATTTTTCATGCTAAAAGGACCCCATAGAAATGAATGGGTCTATGTGAAACCCAAACCCAAGGCATGTGTTGGTCCACAGCACGGGCACTGATTGCACACGTTCGAGTGCATGAGCCCTAAGGGTGGGTTCACATCACATTTTATGCCTCCGTTTGACGTATACGTTAGAAAAAAAGGATAGAAAAATGCACACACACCACGTTCTTGTATCCTGCAGAGTCCGGTAAAAAAGTATACTTTTTTTTTTACAATTTTAAATAAACATATAATATTTTTACAATGGAACTCTATGGTGAACAGATGCAACTGGATAGCATCAGTCTGAGACATCCACATCCGTTTAATGTATACATTTTTTGTTTATATTAAATGGATAGGAGAAACGTGATGTGAACTCTGCATAAGATGAACAGCGGATTTAATAACAGAGCAAGCTGCACGTATTAGGCAGATCAGTGGGAGAAATGACTACTGTGCCATGTGACCAGTTTGACTTTGGACCAAACCCTAAGGGAGTTATTCCGGCGACTGGACCTCTACCTCCTGGGATGGTCCCAGTACACATGGCAGCTGACCTACAATGAAACAGAGACTCTGTTGCAAAGCACTAGAAATCTGGGCATACAATACAGAACACTGTTTAGACACAAGACCAGGATACAAGATCACAGACAGAGTCACATAGCCAGGAACCCATGCAAATCAGAATACACGGAGCATGATGAACATAGACAGATAAGAACATAGTCAGATGAAGTTGATATATTGCCTGAAACCCTTACAGAACTCATGAATGGCACACACAGACAGCTCCAGACATACAAATGACATTGATACATTGCCTGGAACCCATGCAGAACTGATGCATGGCACACACAGACAGATCCAGAGAAACAAAGACACAGTAACCTACGACATACTGAGACATAGCAATATAGAAATGTCGTATATAGCCTGGAATCCATGTGGAAGGGTAAGCATGGCGTTCCCAGACAGACTAGGACATGAAAACATTGCACCCTGCACACAGGATTCCTGAAGACAGACTGATCTCCTAGACATACAGCACGCAGGCCTAAATAAAGGGCGATGAGAGCACCTTACCAATCAAACTGCACTGAGATACATACACAAGAAGCACAATATTCGCAGGGCACAGTTCACACACTAAGAAAGCCACAGCTAGCACGCACTAGTGACCAGCATACATGCAGGGGCGGATTGGGAACTAAAAGGGGCCCTGGAAAAAACCTGAAAAGTGGCCCCATGTTGTAGGTGGGTTCAAACTGACAGAAGACGGACCAAAACAAGTAAGTGGGGACTACTGAAGTAGGCAGGGACTGGAATACCATAGTGCAGCACAGAATACCGCCCCAGCAGAATCACATACCACAGTACAGCGCAAAATACTGCCATCCTCACCACAGTATTCAACTATATCACCACCTGGAGCAAAGTGGTACAGTTGAGTTCAGGAGGGCATCTGTGCCCATTGAGCATCGGATCATTGTGTACCTGGTCTACGGCCATCAAGAGGGCTTGAGTGGCCTCCTGGGCATCGGCCCACCGGGAATTTTCCCTGTAGGGTCTATGGCCAATCCACTGCATACACTGGATCGCAAACGGCAGCCAGTATGCAAGAGTGCATGCAGCCAGCCTACACAGCAACACAGTATCACAGTGAACCGCACTGTGACATGTGACCGGCATTTAATGTTTCCCATAGACCTTCAGCTAACGCCTGGAGCTGACGTTTTTGCAGGAAAAAAATCTGAAAAAAAAAACTTAAGTGCAAAAAGAGATGTCAACCAAAAACTTGTGTATGAAAGCTCCTTAACAAAAATCATGATTTCCAATTGTCCCTTATGTACTGGTACAGATTCATTGCACAAAACAGTTATCACAGGGCCCCATAGCAAAATTTAGCAATTGACCCCTCCTCATGAGATTTTTGCAAAATCTAAAATATTCTTAAGTGGAGGAATTTTTTAATTAAAAAAGTTGCATTCCACTTCAACCAATTTATCCAACTAGCTTTATAAATATGGTGCTTTTTCTGAATTTAATATTTCTCAATGTATTTACCGAATTGGTATAAATACATTGATACATCCACCCCCAGTATCGGACTGGGGTCCATTGGGCCCACCAGAGGAAATTATTCTTGGGCCCAATCCCTATATTAGCAATAAAGTGTAATCTAATATATAAAGCTGAGTGTATGTATGTGTGTGTGTATGTCTGCTAAAGGAATCCACACCGTCGCAGCAACAATCACAAAATTTGGCACACAGGTACATCAGGTGTCCGGGAAGGTTTTATAACGGGTCTCAGGTCTCCAAGATGTACCGTTCCTGAGATATTCCCAAAAAATGCATTAGCCAATAGAAGCCTGGTCACATGACCCTTATCAGCCAATAGAAGCTCACAGGCAGTTAGTCTCCACACACACCAGGTTTCCATAACAACCCCGCCAGTTGTTATGCTTTAAAGGGGCAGAGCGCTGTGGATGACACTGTTAAAGGGGTATTCCGGTTACCATAAATATAACTTATGTTTTAGACTAACTTATCATCAATGATTACCTAATATAACGTAAATTTCACATATTTACCGTTCAGTAGTAATAAAAGATATTTTCTTCCACTGCTACCCACTGTGTTTCCTCCTAAATTACTATGGCATTGACCTGTAATTCAGGCCACCCTCAAAAGAAGGACTTAAAAGCCACACCCCCAGGTTCCACTAAGTCACGTCCCCGACTCAGTCAGGCCACACCCCTTCCACTCCGCATCTGACCAGGATTGAAAAATTGAAGATAAAGATCAACTTCTGTCAGCTGCAGGGTAGGGAGGGTGACTTTCTCCCTGCAGCTCATGCTCAGACTGCATAATGCTGTTGTCTGAGAGTGAACTGTTCAAAAGGACATCCCTGTGTCCATCCAGGCCCTGCGCATGATGGGGGACAGGGAGTCTGAATGCCAGACTGTCCAGCCTCCCCCCAACGTGAAGCCGTGCCACCGGTCCCCATGAAGCCATACCCCTAAACACGAGGCCACGCCCCCTGGTTCCGTGAAGACACGGAGGAGAAGCTGTCTGAGTGTGAGCTACTGAAAGGGTGGACATCCCTGCGTCTGTCCAGGCACTGTGCCGGACGGTGGACAGGGAGTCTGAAAGCCAGACTGTCCAGCCTAAAACCGGACCTCTGGCCACCCTAGGGGCAGGCTGATGTTAGGGTGGCCAGATGTCCGGCGTTAGGCTGGACAGTCTAGTTTTCTGGCTCCCTGTTCTCCGTCCGGGCTAGTGCCTGGACAGACAAAGGGATGTCCACCCTTTCAGTAGCTCACGCTCAGACAGCTTCTCCTCCGTGTCTTCATGGAACCAGGGGGAGTGGTCTCGTGTTTAGGGGTGTGTCTTCATGGCTTCATTATACTGAATGCCATCCCTCCCCACATGCTAATTAATTAGCGTGCTGGGAGGGGACTCGAGCATGGCGCTCGAGTACACCCGGTGTTCGGCAGAACACCGAGTGGACCCGAGCGCCAGCATACTCGGCCAAACAGCGAGTTCGGCCAAGCATGCTCGCTCATCACTAATCATTACCTAATATAATGTAAGTTTCACATATTTACCAGTCAGTAGTAATAAAAGATTTCTTCCACTGCTACCCACTGTGTTTCCTCATAAATTACCAAGGCATTGACCTGTAATTCGGGCTACCTTAAAAAAAAAAAGACTTAAAAGCCCCGCCCCAGGTCCTGCAAATCCACGCCCCTGACCCGATCAGGCCACGCCGCTTCTCACTTCACAGCCGACAGGGATTGCAAAAATGAAGGTAAAAATCTACTTCTGTCAGCTGCAGGGGTGGGAGGGAGGGTGACTTTCTTCCTGCAGCTCATGCTCACACTGCACAGTTCTGCTGTATGAGTGTGAGCTGTTCAAAAGGATATCCCTGTGTCCATCCAGGCCCTGAGCCGGATGGAGGACAAGGAGTCTGAAAGCCGGACTGTTCGGCCTAAAAACTGACCTCTGGCCACCCTAGGGGCAGGTTGCTGTGGAGGTCACAGTTAAAGGGGAGGGCGCTTTGGATGTTACTGTTAAGGGGGAAGGCTGCTGTGGAGGTCACTGTTAAAGGGGCGAGCACTGTGGAGGTCACTGTTAAGAAGGAGGGGACTGTGGAGGCCACTATTAAAGGGGCTGCAGAGTACTGTGAGGTCACTGTTACTGGATCGGGGTACTGTGACAGTCGCTGTGGAGGTCTCTGTCAAGAGGGCCAGGAATGGTGGAGGTTAGTTAAGGGGACTGTGAACTATGGTCAGTGTTAAGGGGTGGGTGCTGTAGAGGTCACTTAAGGGGGCAGGCCCCTGTGGAGGTCACTGTCAAGGGGGTAAGGTGCTGTGGAACTCACTGTTAAAGGTGCAGGATGCTGTGAAGGTCAAAGTTAAGGTGGTGGGCTGCTGTGGAGGTCCCATTTTAAAGAGACAGGGCACTGTGGGGGGGCAGTGTTAAGGGGTGGAGGCTGTGGAGGTCACTCTTGATATCTTTTAACGACACACACATAAACATTAAATGAAATAGATGAAATATACCCAGATGAAGCCGGGTCCTTCAGCTATTTTTTTAAATAAAAAATAGACCCTAGTGGCAAGTGATTAGCTCTAAAGGCAGCTCCAAATGGGATCTTTCTCCTGGACTTTTGGACCCAATAGAGCTTCAGTGACTAGAGAATCCTCTGGTACTTAGGTGGGCCAATCCGACCCTGCCTTCCACCATACTGTTTTAAATGTTCTGCTTCCCCTCTCACAGTATATTATAAAACTAACTAAAGCCACTACTGGAGGAGACTTTAGTGCAGGGGTAGGGAACCTCCGGCTCTCCAGCTGTTGTGAAACTACAATTCCCAGCATGCTTCATTCATTTCTATGAGAGTTCTTAGAAGAGCAGAGCGAGTATGCTTGCTGGGAGTTGTAGTTTCACAACAGCTGGAGAGCCGGAGGTTCCCTACCCCTGCTTTAGTGCATACTTGCCCATAGCAACCAATCAGATTCCACCTTTCATTTTTCACAGCTCACTTGGAAAATGAAAAGTGGAATCTGATTGGTTCTAAGCCAGTTCTACTTTACACCAGTTTGATAAATCTGCCCCTGAGTCTGTATCTGCAGTGACCCAGTAGATCACTGCTAAAAGGGTAAATGTTTACTAAAGGTTTATGTATGTTCCATGCTTGGATGTGATTCCAAGAGCTAACATGGGAAAAGAGCTTAGTTATCAAGCGCTATTCAGGAGAAGGAAGGCTGGACCTGCCCCTTCTGAGTAGGAATAGTCTGATTGCATTAGTCAGAGAGTCATGAGAGCAGAATTGTGAGGAGCTGCATAGGCCTGTGCAGTGTGAGGCCTACTACAAGGGGTTCTCCAGTTCTACATGCTGAGGACAAGTGTCAGACCTCTGAGAGAAGAAAGTAAAGAATCTATTGAATGTTTAAAACAATAAAGTTAATTACTTCCGGCACCCACCACGCTTTTAAAACAGATTTGCTACCCATTGGAGGATCTCCACCCCACTGTGTGAATTGTGATACATATCGTGATTGACTTGGGAAGTAGTCTGGATTGATATACAGCCTTGGAAAGATTGTGTATGTATTTGGAAAGTCTGACCATATCCTCATAAGGGTTATTGGCCAAGAATATCTCACTAAACCATGTTGGACTTATTATCTTAAACTGCCCACCTTATTGGTACCACCATCGCATTGCCTGCACCACCAGGGAGCCCTGCTTGCACCCCTCTAACTAACATCTAGGGTACCCCACCTAACACCAAGAAGTAGCCCAAATACCATTGAGTTCCCCAAGTGAAGAAAGGGGTATGCCCTCCATTCAATGTGCATCCCCAGGGAGTGTTGAAGTGAGGACATCCACCATGTGTCAAGATCAGTGGATGTGGATCCACTGTGTCACGAGAATGTCTTCCCCTAAGGGCGTTGTCTAAGTGTACCTCCCGTTCTTCAAAGTACCCCTGATGGTGGGGATAGGCTTTCCCGAGGAGGTACACCAGGTCGCTACCTCTTGGGGTGAGACAATACTCGTGACAGCTGGCCAGACGGACAGAGTACTAAGGTGCAAAACACCAGAGAGACAGATACGCAGGACAGACACACACCAAGGGAGGAGATGTGGAAGGATGACTGGAGTCAGCAATGCACTGGAAGCAGACGGGAGAGGATCAGCCAGGGGCGGGAATCAGAAACAGGAACCACGAACAGGAGCCAGGAACGGAAGCCAGGTACTGGATAGTAGTGTTCAAACAACAGCAGGACTAGAGCGGTGTTCACACTACAGCAGGACTAAGGCAATACGGGAACCTTCGCAAGTCAGGATGACTTATAACGCTCAGGCAAGGAGTAAGTGTCCAAGGAGGACTTATATAGTTACAGACAGGAGGAAAGGGGAGGAACCAATTAAGGAGCTGACCTAATAAAATGCAGCACCTGGAGCCCAGGGCAAGAGAACAAGACTTCACACTGACCAAGCAACAAACATCACGGCAGCAAAGAGCGAGAACGCCGGCCGCAGCGGTAAGTACGCGTGCGCCGCCTGGGACCCCCGGGAGGCGTTACACCATGAACCACTCCAACTCCTATCAGTGCCATAACTACCACTCCCATCTTCCTCCCAGAACTTCCCCTGATGCATATATATAGCATCTATTGGATCAACTTGGAGAGCTCTTTACAAAACTAGCCATAATATGCTTATGAGCTCTAATATTCTGCAAAATGGCAAATGAACTCCCGGGCAGCTGGTTAATTAAATTGTAAAGCTCATCAAACCATTAGGGCCAGAAGACCCTCCCCCCTTCAATAAGTACAGGTTACACACCTCTAAAGACTCATTCACATGTCAGTGTCTTGGTCAGTGATTTCCATCAGTGATTGTGAGCCAAAACCAGGATTGGAGCCTCTACGGATATAAAGTATAAGGGAAAGATCTGCTCCTGTTCTGTGTTTAGAGCCACACCTGGTTTTTGGCTCAAAACACTGACCGAACACTGACTAGGCTTAAGGCTGGTACCAAAATTGTTGAAAGCAGGTTGCATACACAGTGGGGCAGATTTACTAATCCTAAAGATGGAGTAATCTTGGTCAGGCTGTCTAGACCTGCACCAGATTTATCACAGGGGCTCAGGCTGGTGCAGGGATAGACACTTTTCTAGGAATCTATACCAACTATTGGACGGCTTAGTTTGAGATAGATATTTACCCTAGAACACTAGAATTGTGGAACAATTTTGGGGCAAAATGGCACATCCTAGCCATGCCCTTTTAATGTGAAACTCCACCCATTTTTGCTAAGCACCACCCTTGTCAATCATGTCAGAAAAAAGTGAAAACCCTAGATGTCCCAAATTCTAAAAATGTGTGCTACTTTTTAGACGATTTTTGACAAAGGCACATTTGTAAATCTGGAACCGTGTTTTGGAAGTACGGAAGATTTGGCATTATATCGAGCATTTTGTCTCACTAGGAAAAAATGCCATGTTACAAAATGGCAATAAAATTTTATGTAAAAATACTTTAAAGATGATTTAAAAGGTGCTGCAGTAGAACTTACTATCACTGAATTGTAACGATATATTGGTAGGGAAAGTAGGTATAAGCCAAAGTATAAAGTGCAAAATTCC
Organism: Rhinella marina; assembly: GCA_900303285.1. NCBI lineage: Eukaryota > Metazoa > Chordata > Amphibia > Anura > Bufonidae > Rhinella > Rhinella marina. The sequence continues at coordinate 25,254 of ONZH01002986.1, forward strand.
CAATTAAAACTTAACATTTATTAAGGTAAACATAAAACTCCTTTCTACCCACTGTGCAACATACAAACATATAATAACTATCTCCAGAGTATACATATGATTGCAAATAAGTATATATACTTGAACAGGTAAGTATGCAATCTCTTTGAGGATTGATGCCTCAATAACTCACGGTTCAGATGACCACAAAAGATATTGTTGGACAGTAGCCACGGAAGTGAGGTCGGGTAAAGGGCAACTTCTGTCCCTATTGTATTCCTCGAGCTACCCCTACCTACAAGCGGAGCACCCGCCCCGAAAGGAGCGACCCCACTTCTCGGTGGCTAAACCCTTTACTGTCCCTGGTAAAATTCCTGGAGATTTAGTTGTCCTTTAGTTTTAAATTGAGTCTCAGTCTCGACGCGTTTCTCCCATAACGTTGTAGGCCATAGGTTCATCAGGAGACTTATTGGCAGGAATACACCAAGAGAACTATAGATAATGTGGCACCCAGATGATAAGAAGCGCAGTAGAACTTGTATTAGGAACTGTGGATATGTTGAATACTTACTAAGAGATAATGAGAGTGATATTGAAATGTTTTAAAATGTACTGTAGAACACACAGTATATGGTGCAAGAATGATGAACCACAGAATGTACGGTAAAATGGAGATTTAGGAAGAAGAAAAGGGCGAATATGGAAGATCACATCAACTTCAATAATGTTGTTATTTTTATGTTGGAGTCAGGCAGGAGGTTTTTTTGTTGTCATTTAAAATGTATGAAAAAAGAGCTGATAAATTTTCTGTATTTGGAAGATTTTTTATTGATTTTTGAACAAGTGTTATTTTATTTATTTTTATTATTTATTATATTGAAAATCAGCTGAAAAAATACTGCATGAAAAAAAAAAAACTCTAGTGACCTCCAAGAATGTCATTTAAATGTCAAAATCCAAAATGTTATATGTGTGTGCATGTTTGTGACGGCTGAGAGGAGGGGGTGTGTGTCATTCTGATATAGTGATTCAGTTTCCCAGCAAACATCTCTTTATAGCCCAAAAAAGAAAATGCTGAAAACATCACATAAACCACTGTTAAAAACAGTATGTAAAAGTACCCCTAGTATACTATGTTTAATGAATTAATGAATGATATTGCTTTATATAGCTTAGCTCCCAGCTAGCTTTTCTTTCGATCTCACCTAGTAGAGAGCTGGACCATATTTGGCCTTCATAATGGCCTCAATATATCATTATGATGCAAAATCATTTGGCATGAGGAAATCAATCCTCTATACACCAGTGAATAGGGCACTAAATTATTGAATACAATCAGCTAGGACAATAAAACACAAGATAATAAACTCCTGGACAACAGAACCTGGGGCACAAAAGCACCGGAAATTGGCAGGAGGGTTTATTTTGCCATGTTTTAAGATTTTTCTTGTTGTAGAGGTTGTGTTAACTCCTTTTTGCTTAAATAATCAATAGAACATGTAATCTGGCATTGATACTTAGCCGTGTATTTCTTCTTGACTAATCCAGTCTCCTAAGGCCCCATTCACACGACCGTATGTATTCCGTGATCCGTATAAAAATGGAACGGAAGACATACGGAAAGTCTTCCGTAGTGTTCCGTAATTTTGCAGACCCATTGACTTTAATGGGGCTACGGACGTGTTTTGCGGACAAGTAAAGGACATGTTTCCTTTTTTTTGCGGGAGAACTTCCATAATATACGGATGCGGGATGCACACGGTGTACATTCCGCATTTTTTTTCTCCTATGGAAGTCCGTATGGAAAATGCGGAGAAGATATGGAAATGAACATACGGTCGTGTGAATGGGGCCTTAGAGCAGTGTTCCCCAACCAGTGGCTTGAGGACTATATGTTGCTTTTTGGTTCTCCACTGGTTGCTAGCTCTTGACCCTGTTGTGCACGTGGGACATCAAGGATCTCATATAACTTGATACTATGGTCAAATTATGCCACTGGTATTTAACACTAGATCGAAACCCATATCACAAGGCCGTCTGCAGCAATACTAATGGAGGATAGCTGTGAGTAGGATAGGAGTGTTAGTAGTGGCACTGGTAGGAGTATTAGTGGTTCACCATGGCTGTCCTCACCTTGGCACTCCCTGGGGCCATGCAGTAGTGAATGCACTTCTGTCCTTACTTCTCTTGGGGCAGACCTTGGGCTCCTTCCTAGTGGTAGTTGGGTTGACCTTGATAGTCAAGAGGACGTGCAAGTGCAAGTGCAAGTCTGGTGAAAGGTTAATGGAGTCACTGAAAAGATTTGTTTGGTTGCAATAAATAAAGTCTTGAATGAATGATGGAGGTAGTAGTACAGATATCAGCAATAGGAGCAGTTCATTAGTAAGTCACTCTTTCTCTAAATATGTTTCTCAATCCTCCTGAATAATCTTATAATCTCAGTGAACCCTTTCCACATGCAGTAAAGTCTTAGTTCCATAAATGACTGGTACCTTAGTGTCTGTTCAAAGAATCACCTTGCGATGCTCACCCGTCAGTGGAATCTGGTCTCTTTCTCTCAGGGGTATTCTCTCTATTTTCAGTAGCTTTGTTAGCAGTAATGGTCTCAGAAATAGAGCTTCCTTGGATCAGGCTTAATTCTGTCGAGCTCTAACAAACACTTCCTCTCGTCAGGTTAGGATCTTTCCAACTCCTCACCAGGAGGCAGGTCCAACCATCTCCTTGCAACTAATTACAAGACTGCCTGGCTTAACTTTATGCTGCTCATAGTTAACCATAAAGAATACATAGTCCCAAGGAAAGTAAGGACCGCTGCCTGCTTTAGGAGATAAGAAGAACCTCATGGACTGTATATGGAGACTACAGGTAAAAAGTAGTCTACAGACACACAAAATAGAAGCCTCACATGAATGACCTCAAGTTAACAATCTGAAATACATGTGTCCATATATAATATATACTATACATCAGCAAATAAAGTTTAAAGGGTTTCTGTCATCAGTTTTTTGGGTTTGAATCAGGCTGACATTAGAGATGTGCTAATGTCACCTGATTCTAAATATATATCTGTTTTATTTACTGGTGCCCCCATTTTTATATAAAATGAAGTTTTATTTTATGCTAATAAGGCCTCTAGGAGCAGGGGGAGGGGGGGGGTGTTACCTCTGCTTCTAGAGGCTCTGTTTGCTAACCTTCAGAAATGCCCCCTTGGTCTTGAGTGACAGGGCCAGGCAGCTTTCTTCTCCTTCTGCCAGCCCTGTCCGCAATCTATATCCCGCGCCTGCGGCGTGCGTTCATTATTTGGTGCAGGTGCAGTGAGTGCAAGACGCTGGAAGGCTCCCAGATTCCTCACTGAGCCTGCGCTGTGCTCAGCTGTGATGTATTCGGCGCATGCGCAGTGAGGAAGCTGGGAGCCTGCCAGCGTCCTGAACTCACTGTGCCTGCTCCGAATAATGAACGCATGCCACAGGCACGCCGCAGGCGGACAGGGCCGGCAGGAGGAGAAGAAAGCTGCCTGGCCCTGTCACTCAAGACCAAGGGGACGTTTCTGAAGGTTAGCAAATGGAGCCTCTAGGAGCAGGGGTAACGCCCCCCCTGCTCCTAGAGGCTTATTAGCATAAAATAAAAGTTCAAATTATATAAAAACAGGGGCACCAGTAAATAAAAGATATATATATATATTTAGAATCAGGTGACATTAGCACATCTCTAATGTCAGCCTGATTCATACCCAAAATCTGATGACAGAAACCCTTTAATCTGCTTACAACATGTTGAACTTTAGAAAAAACCATGATGCTTTAAAAATCCACTCAAAATCCATCAAATAAAAATGTGGAAATTGATGCTGTTATTCAATTACTTTAGAAAACACTAAATGAACAATATTTTAAGCTGAATTCATGTCATTTTTGGTGATGTTTGCATTTTTGTTTTGTATAGGTATTTTTGGTGTGTTTTTGCCAACTCCAGATGTTGGCTGAAAGTCTATGAAAAATACAGTATGAAACATAGGGCACACAAGCATTTTTTTTTATTCATCATATTGAAAATGGCAATTTTTCTGGTGATTTTTTGCATTACTTTCTTTAACCCTTTCACGACCGGAGGTTTTTTCGGTATTGCGTTTTCGTTTTTTGCTCCTTGCCTTCATACAGCCATAACTTTTTTATTTTTCTGCTCACATAGTTGTATGAGGGCTTGTTTTTTGCGGGACAAGTTGTACTTTCAAATGACACCATTTATTATTGGATATGGTGTAGTGGGAAGCGGGAAAAAAATTCCAAATCGGGTGAAATTGCAAAAAAAACACTATTCCGCTACAGTTTTCCGGGTTTTTTATTTACGGCGTTCGCTGTTCATTAAAACTGACCAGTTACTTTCATTCTACAGGTCAGTACAAATCCATCGGTACCTAACATGTTTAGTTTTTCTTGTGTTTTGATAGTGATAAAAAATGATAAAGTTGGTTGTTTTTGTTTTTTTTTTTTGGTCATCATATCTTGACCCCGATAACTTTTTGGCATTTATGTGTACGGAGCTGTATGGGGGCTCATTTTTTGCGGGGCGATCTGAAGTTTTTATTGATACCATTCTGGGGTGTGTCTGACTTTTTGATCGCTTTTTATTTAATTTTTTTTAGAAAAAAAAAGTGACAAAAAACGTCAAATCGCCATTTGGACGCTTTTTTCCGCCACACAATTTGCCGTATTGGTATTTTTTTTTTTAGTTTAAAAGTACGGGCGTCTTCGGTCACGGTGATACCCATGATGTCTATATTTATTGTTATTTAGGTATTTATTTTTTAATTATACGGAAAGGGGGGTGATTTAAACTTTTATATTTTTTTTATTTTTTATATATTTTTTAACATTTTTTTTTAATTTTTTTTAATTATTTGAAAGCTCAAATATAAGCTAATATATTGTACTTTTAATTTTTTCACTATGAGCAATCTCTGATTTTTATCTTGAATTAAAACTCATGATTGCTCATTTCTTATCTGGCCTGCCATCTAGTGGCAAGAATAAGAATTGCACTTTGAAAGCTGTAATCCTCACCAGCGAGGATTACAGCTTTCATAACGTGTACAGACGGCCCGATTGGCCAATCGGGTCGTCTGTACATCACCCGGAAGCAAACTGCTTCCGGGTACAGACGCCACCGGAAGCCATCAGAGGGGCCCAGAAGAAAAGAGAGGCCCATCGGAAGACGCCGCCGATGGCGGTAAGTAGCCGCAAGTCTCTGCTGTTAGAAACAGCAGAGACTTGCCGGCCATGACGCCCGCCGCACCTGCGAGCGGGCGTCATGTCCCCGCACCGCCCGAGCGCCGTACATGTACGGCGCCGGTCGGGAAGGGGTTAAAGAGAAAAGAATGGCTGAAAAAAAACATAGCAGCATGCTGCAATTTTGAACTGAAGCCAAAAATGCAAAAAATGGCACTTAATTAACAAAAAAGGCCAGTAGTAAAAACACACTTGTGTGTATACTTCCTATTTCCCATAGGCTTTCTGATTACATCTGGAGCAGGCAGGCGGTGTTAACCACAAAGTATGCCTTGTCCCCAAAAAAGGAAAAAGTGCAGAAAACACCAACAAAATTGTACATATGAAAACTGCCTAAACCAGCTTGAAGCAGCACTTTATCAGTAGCTGAGTTTTATTCATAGTCATAGAAGAAATCTGTGCTGCAGTCTTGTCCGGATCAGTTAATATCAGTTTGACCTAATGGAAGTGGCATGCTTAATTTGAAGAAGGGTTAGTTTTATATACGAACTGAGTCAGTTAATGACAGTGACAAGTTGAATAGGTTAAAGGATCAGTCCCTTGTGCGGCTAATTGATTGATGAATGAAAACAAAGCAGAAGAAGTTAAGTATTTTCAATCATTTCGTAAAGAGTTTCCCTTTATAAGATGAATCAGTATTCCGCAAAGATTAATGAGTATTTTTCATTCCCTTTTTATGTAATAAAATGTCAGTAAATATATGGCTTCTGGAATATAAATGCAGCAAATGATGAGTGCTCCAGATGTGGCCACTGTTGTCTTAAAGGGAATCTCATCAGGAAATTCACTGATAATCCAGGCACAATGCCTTTACGTTCTGTAAATCTGGTAGTCTGTTCTGGCAGAGGGAGAGACTACCGGAGATTACATAGCTGGTATACCCGGGCATCCTGCTGGTTTTTGTAGCGCTGTCCAATTGCAGCGGAGAGCGTCACAGTCTGGGAGAAACCTTTTCCCTGCCTGTGACGCCCTCCGCTGTGATTGGACAGCGCTACAGCCAGGGAGAAGAAGACGCCCATTGAGAATCCCTGGCGTCTCCTCCTCCCTGTTCCGATGCTGTGCATTAGCATAGCAAACGCCAGAACTTTAGAGGGGCACAGCGGGCGAACGGGGCGGTGCCCTGAAGAAATTATAACTGCTCTGACCCCAGTCCCACATGCCCTCCATAACGTGCTACTTTGTTAACAGAGTCTGGACTCATAAAAGGTCCTCTTTAATGATAACCCAACATGGCCACTAAACTTTGATTGGAGCTATGCTTCCAGCTGTTCTGGTTACAGTTTCCAAGAGTCTGGAAATCCCTTTTAACTGCCTGCAGCATGTAGTATGACTGTGTGTGTACTTTGTCATTGATATCTCCAATTTACTGTATAATGCTTAATGCTTATTAAGACACTTCAAAATGATGGTGTGCTCCTAGATCCCAATTTTTGGAGCTTCATTTTTTTAATGAAAAAAAAAAAAAGCCTGAATCATAGCACAGCTTTACATATGCAGGCTTCACAGACATAGTAATCCAGTTTATATGAAAATCAGTGCAGATATTTAACTGGGATGAAGGTTTATTAAAAAAATTAATAGGTAAGAAAAACAAACAAAATCACTGGCGCTAAAGTAGATGGAAGAGTTAATTTTATTTGTCTGAATTATATTGCTTCCATCATGTCATACGGTATCTTTGAAGACGCTTGATGGTTTCTTGTTTTTTGCAGACACCATTAACTTTTAATGCGCTGTTAATGCAAAGAAAACATAGTTAACATCTTTTTTATTTCATAATGTTCGTGCGTGGGAGCCTGTCCGGCATCAGCTAACGAACCATGTAGCTCATTTTGAAATTGCTGATTAAAAAGAAATTCCACTCCTGTGTTAATAGCCGAAATATGGATCCCATTCCGAGGTATTTCTGTAGTATAAAGATATGATTTGTTAGTCTTTTACCACCGTAAGTCATTTACATGGCTATTTGCCATCTTATTCAATACAATCAACTCATTTGCCTGCGGTAATCACATTACCTACACCAGGACATTGGGAAGTCATATCTGATAAAGGGTTGGAGATTCTGGCATTACATGTGGACATTAATGTCATAGCAGAGCCATCTACACAAAGCCTGTACAGCAGCTCACAGGGTCCCTATGCCTCTGATTGTGCTCCCCTTTGATGCCTCTGCATAGCACTGCATTATTGGGAAGGTTCCCCCAGAAGCATAATTTGTTTCTTTCAGATTTATGGAATCTGACAGAAAAAAGCCTTTGTATATCTCCCTGCAAAATCAGATATGTATAATGAAGTACGTGCAGTAGAACCCCATAGACTGGACAAGTTGAAGCTAGTGCAGCACTACAGTGTGCCTATGAGTCCTAAACTCGGTTCACTCTAGTTTTTGTCTTCATGGTGTTTTGACATGGATTCTGATAAAAAAATAAAGATAACATAAAGTAGTACATGCATTGCTAGATGGCATAATATCCTGACACATTCCAAAAACAGTCAAGATTAGAGATACTGTAAGCAACTTGCTTAAAAATCAATTTGCATATGATTTGGAGTTTGGAAGAATTGTTTGACCAATTTCATTTGGGTTCAAATTGATTCTGCCTGAAACGGAAATGCCCCGATTGGCCTAAAAATTTGTATGACGCTAGAAACACACTAAAAAGTTTTGACGTTAAAAAGTTTTTTAAATAAATTTCTTCCTCTCCAAATCAAATCACCAAACATTTGTATCTACAGATTTGTATCCACCTCAAATTTTTACAAAATTCAGGTCAAATCCAATTGTTTAGAATCAATTCTATGTCTAGTTAAGATCCATCTTTGCAAAATTTAGGAAACTTAGAAAGCTACTTCTTTGGCTCTTGTAAAACAATGAGATCCTAAACTTTCACCGACTAATATTATTCGATTTCAGATTGATTCAGACTAAATAAACATAAAAGATAAGTTAAAGGGGTTATCTGGGTATCATTTTTTCCTTTTTTCCTGTACTTACTAATGCACTTGTGTGACTTTTTCTGTCTCACTCCAGAGATTGGGAGAGTAGTCACATGACTGCAGCCTCTGTATTTCTTCTGACATCATGACCAACCTCCCATGATCTCCTCTGTCAGAATTCCGACCCAAATGGTTGCAATATCAGACCCATGTGATCTTGGAATGGGCTGGTCAACACTCTCAATCCACAAGCAGGGTTAGTGGAATCCATTACTTGTCATATTGAAGCTGTGTGGGAGAAAACATTAGGGATGATGAAGGGTATAATGCAGGGATCTCAAACTCGTGGCCCTCCAGATGTTGCAAAACTACAACTCCCAGCATGCCCTGGTAGCTGAAGAATGTCCAGGCATGATGGGAATTGTAGTTCTGTAACAGCTGGAGGGCCACAAGTTTGAGATCCCTGGTATAATGGGTTAAGTTTTCAGTTCAAAGAAAGGTGTAGTAGGAGTTTACATTTTTGTCTGATCTTGCAGTACACAGCACCATGATAAGTGTTCTGGCTTCTGGTGATCTACGCCCACAAGCTGGAAGTTTGGGTGGTAAATAGTGGAGCAGAGTGGAACAATTGAGATTGAAGTTAAGACTCATGAAAACGTGACAGGTACACTAGTATGCTCTGTAGGAGACCAGACAAGGTTTACATAATTAAATGACTGTGCAACTTTTGTCCTTGTGGTGCTGGTACAATATGTTTGCACCAGCTGGAAATGACTTGTCTTGATTTGAAATTTCCTATTTCAAGGTCTAGGTCTTGTAATCTTTAGAAAATGTTTTGCCTCTTAAATTGTAATTAAATTAACATATTGGAAAAATCCTCTTTATAATATCTTCTCTTTCTTCTCACAAGTAGTAAGGGTTTAGGTCATGATATAATTCCTGGCATTTTTGACATTTACAATATAGTGTTAGTTGCCTTAACATCATTGGTCTTAATTAAAATACATTTTGAGATAAAGACTGGGTTTTGAACATAATAAATTCTATTCATTTTCTTGTGAGACACGTTTACATGTCTGCAATCACTGCAAGCTACTTTTACTGTGCCCTGTTTTCATGAGCTTAACAGGGGTGTGAAGATTTTACATACGGATAGATGATCAAAATCAGATCGGTGGAGAACCAATGCCTAGCAACCCCACTGATGAGCTGTTTGCAGTGGCCACTGGCTCCAGAAACAAAACAGTGGGTGGAGAGAGAGGTTCAGTCCACTGAATAGTGGATGTGCTGATGTAATGCAACTCAGCTCACATTCAAGTGACTGTAACTTGGCATGGCCACTACACAGTGAATATAGCATTCTGCTTTCAGCACTGTCCATTATCATGTGCCGTTGATTGGGGGGTGGGTTGACAGATTCCTACTGATCTGGAAAACCCCTTTACAACTATTCTATGTTGTATTTTAGAAGTTGGCAGGATGTGAAATTTCTGTATCTAAACAAGCAAATTTCAACAGTGAGATGCATTGACTATATGGAAAAGAGTTTTCCAATCGCTGAGCAGACACTCTATGATGTGGGGGAGGGTGGTAGTATGGAGGCTTAGTAAAGAGAGATAGGTAGCTGGATAACAGATAACCAATAACAAAACTAGAGGTAGGTGAAGGGTTCTTAAAATGATTTCAGGGACTTAGGTTGCAAGCTCAGAGCAAGGACCTCAAAGGTAGTGTTTTCTGAAATACTACCAGTGCCTCTAGCCACACCAGAAAGGCAGCAGGAGATTAGGGAGGTTAAAAAGTGGCTCACAAATTGGTGTAGGAAGTAGGGATTTGGGTTCCTGGAGAGCTTGGCTGACTTCTCTGTCGGCTATAGGTTCTATTGTAGGGAGGGGCTGCACCTCAATGGGAAAGGGGCAGCTGTTTTGGTGGCAAAGATAGCTAGAAGGTTGGAGGAGTGTTTAAACGAGGGGCTGTGGGGTAATTACATTATAGGTGGGGAAGATTAGATAGAGAAGTGCAGATAGAGACCGGGGGTGAGGTATTGGAATTGGGGGAGGAATGGAAGGAGGGACTAGAACAGTTCAGAAGGAAAGGTGTAGGGTAAGAAATATACATCAACCTCTTAATTGTATGTACACTAATGCCAGAAGCCTGACTAATAAAACTGGTGAACTGGAAGTAGTGATGTGTGAGGAGGACTACGACATAGTGAGAATAACTGAGATGTGGCTGGATGATAGCTATGACTGGACAGTTACAGTCTGTTTAGAAAGGATCATCAAAAACAGAGAGGGGGAGGGGTCTGCCTTTATGTAACATCCTGTCTAAAGCCCACACTCCGGGAAGATATAAGTGAGGGACATGAAGATGTGGAGTCACTGTGGGTAGAAATACAGGGAGGCAAAAACAATAATAAAATACGAATAGGAGTTTATTATAAACTACCTAATTTACCAGATTCAACAGAAAATCAACTTCTTAACGAAATAGACGAGGCGGCAAATCAGAATGAGGTTGTTATTATGGGGGACTTTAACTACCCAGATATAGACTGTAAAACTGAAACCTGTATATCTCATAAAGGAAACAGAATAACAGATGTTCCGATTGAGTGGAGTTAGCCAGTCTTTCAGCTGTCTCAAATATTATGGGAACAAATGATTCTTTAGGATCAAAATTAGACAGAGGAAGAGCTACAGAACTGCAGACACCATACATGACTAAGCACAACCACCACTGCCGGATTGCAGGGTGGTCGTAACCATTGAAACGAGAAATGTATAATGTGATGGAAAAATTGATCAAGCCAGCAAATTAAGCAATATGGATAATAACAATGCTGTAATAAGTGGCTTATATTTACTTTCAAACATGATACATGTCATTTTCTGAAGTGAGACAACCCATTTAATGTTATTTACTTTAAAGACTTTCGTCTAAGCATTTTCAAAAACTGTTTTTCAGATTCTTGTTGAGCATTAATAAAGTACTGGATTTCTGCAGTTCTGTAGCTCTTCCTCTGTGTCTGATTTTGAGCCTACAGAATCATCTGGTCCCATAATATTCGAGACAGCTGAAAGACTGGCTCCACTCAATTTGAAGGAGTCAATATGAATGAACAGAGATTATACCTAGGTGGTCTGACAAAGTAAACTTGCCACTAAAGAAGTCTCAAGGCCTGATTATGGAGAATTAGGCATCCTGAGTCATCTTAACCCCTTAGTGACCACCCATAAGTCTTTTTACGGCGGTCACTAAGGGGCCTTAGGCTGGGCCGCCGCTTTTTCACGGCGGCCCAGTCTAAGCGCTGGACGGGTCTCCCGTGCAGCGGGGAGCACGGGCCCGGCTCTCACATGAAAGCCGCGGCCCTGCTCTAACAGCCCGGACCGGCAGGAGTGCCGTTCCGGGCTGTTTAACACTTTACATGCCGTGGGCAATGGCGCCCGCCGCATGTAAAGTGCTGACAGAGGGAGCGGTCTCCCTCTGTCTCCCATCGGCACCCTGCAAAAGCGATCGCAGGGTGCCGATGTGTGGGAAGGCTTGCAGGGGTCTGATCTAGGCCCCAGACCAGCCTTGAGTACATTACCAGCAGGCTGCGCCAGAGAGGCAAAGTATGAATAGCATTGCCATTAAAATGCAATGCACTATAGGGATAATGCATTGCATTTTAAAGGCAATCAAAGTACTGTTTGTTATAGTCCCTCTGTGGGACTATTAAGTGGTAAAAAAAGTAAAAAAAACCCACATTTATTCTATTAAAAAAATCCCATAAAAAAAATTACTCTTTTTTTTCCATTGAAAATAAGCTTTTCAATGAAAAAAATTGCAAAAAAAATCTCCCCCATATGTTTGGTATTGCCACGTCCGTAACGACCCGTACTACATAAATATCACAAAAATTAGCCCCTACGGTAAACACAATTTTAAAAATTTTTTTTTTAAAAAAGACAATTGCTAATTTATTCTTAGTTGCCACCAAAAAAACGTTATAACAAGCGATCAAAAAGCGTCATTTACTAAAAAAGGATACCAATGAAAAGTACAAGTTGTCCCGCAAAAATGAAGCCCTGACACAACTCCATAGAAAGAAAAATAAAAAAAAAATTTGTTCTTGGGAATCAGCAATGCAAAAACTTTTTTTTTCTTTTAAAAAAGGATTTTATTGCAAAAAAGTAGTAAAACGCAAAAAAAACTATATGTATTTGGTATCATTGTAATCGTATTGATCCAGAGAATAAATATATGTTGTAATTTATACCGAAAAATGATCGCCGTAAAATTTATAACGTAAAAACGCAGTGGTGGTATTGCAATTTTTCCCATTTCCCTCCCAGAAAGAGTTAATCAAAGTTAATCAGAAAGTTATCTGTACCCCAATATGGCACTATTAAAAACTACAACTTCTCCCGTAAAAAATAAGCCCTCATACATCTATATAGACGGAAAAATGAAAAAGTTATAGCTCTTGGAACGCGACGATGAAAAAAGAAAAAAAAACGCTTGGTCACTAAGGCCAAAAACAGGCTGGTCACTAAGGGGTTAATATATTTCTCATAGTCCAAATATATGGGACTATGCATTAAGAGACATTTTATTAATTATTTTTCCTTTTCATTTTAAATCAATCCTGAGTGCACTCATAAATTCTAGGAAGAAATGTTCCCTAGGCTTTATTTACACATTCCTCCTATAATGTCCTGCACTCGTGGCTATATGACCACTGGTAATGCTGCTTTCTTCACACATAATTGTTTTTTCTTAGTATTTATACATTTTGAGTTTCCTGGGGTAAAATAAATAAATCTTTTCAAGGAAGACCCTTAAGAACCTCTTCTAGACTGACACACAGCTTGTTTGGCAGTAGTGCTTTCCGGTAAAATCCTGACAAGAGGAAAGGAAAATGTGATTCGTTAGAATAAAGTTGTTTGTAAGACATGCAATATCAGCTCACAAGAATCAAGTCTCTTTTCATAATGATTTATACTTTACAATGAGTGGATGTGTATCTTCTCTGTAAATATCAGGAGAGTGAAAGTCATATCACAAGAAAATGGTAATAGATAATCCTTTCACAATACAATATTTTATGCTGCTCAGTATGCTTTGAATGGATCTCTGAGTTATATGCAGAGATGAAACAATCAAGAGGAAGACTTCACGTGCAGGGGCATTACAAATAAGGTTGTCAAAATGTTTTAAGTCAAAAAGGAAAACCATAATGAATGCTAAAGATTACAAGTTGTGCAGATCTATAGCTCAATATGCTGTTAAGAACTAATTACCAGAATTTACTGGGAAATGTAAAATAATAGTAATTACTAGAGATGAGCGAGTAGTGTTTGATCGAGCCGGTATTCGATCGAATACTACGCTATTCGGCATACTCGATTTCAATCGAGTATAACGGCGATGGCGCACTTAGAATTCGTTTCCCCTCCCACCTTCCCTGGCGCTCTTTTTCCACCAATCAACATGCAGGGGGGGTATGACAGGCACGCTGAGCACGCTGGCAGCGCGAAAACAGCGTCTACATGGATTGGCTGAAAAAACCATGTGACCTCGAATATTAAAAACTCAGCTCTTCCTGCTCGTACGCATATGCTGCGTGAACTTAGTCAGGGACAGAGGCTGGAGAAGGGACAGACAGGTTTTAGCTGTTGGACAGGCAGGAGCGTGATTAAAAGCCCTTATCAGGGCTACTATAGTGCACTACAGTGATAGCTTTACTACAAGATACACTTTACAGAGAACGGCTGCCGTATTCAGGGATAGCTGCTGGAGTAGGGACAGAGAGAGGCATTAGTGGTGTATTAGGTGCTCTGCTACATACCAAACTATATTTGGCACTACTGTTCAGCGTTCTTTTTGGCTGAAAAACCCTGTTATATAACTAGTGTGTATATGCACCATCTGATCTGGCAGTATACGGCTGTGAATTTTATTTTATTTTTTTAAATACAGTTTATTTGGCTCTAGTGTTCTGGGTTCTGTGTGCCTGCAATACCCTTTTTGTATACCAGGTGTAAATACCCACCGTCTGTTAAGTTAGTAAACGGCTGTGTACCTTGAAATATACAATATCTAGGCCATTTAATAGGCCACTGTACTGTGCGTTTTCTTGCTAAATTATTTCACATACCTGGTGTAAATACCCACCGTCTGTTCAGTTACTACACGGCTGTGTACCTTGAAATATACAATATCTAGGCATTTTAATAGGCCACTGTACTGTGCGTTCTCTTGCTAAATTATCTCACATACCTGGTGTAAATACCCACCGTCTGTTCTGTTACTACACGGCTGTGTACCTTGAAATATACAATATCTAGGCATTTTAATAGGCCACTGTACTGTGCGTTCTCTTGCTAAATTATCTCACATACCTGGTGTAAATACCCACCGTCTGTTCTGTTACTACACGGCTGTGTACCTTGAAATATACAATATCTAGGCCATTTAATAGGCCACTGTACTGTGCGTTCTCTTGTTAAATTATCTCACATACCTGGTGTAAATACCCCACCGTCTGTTCTGTTACTACACGGCTGTGTACCTTGAAATATACAATATCTAGGCATTTTAATAGGCCACTGTACTGTGCGTTCTCTTGCTAAATTATCTCACATACCTGGTGTAAATACCCACCGTCTGTTCTGTTACTACACGGCTGTGTACCTTGAAATATACAATATCTAGGCATTTTAATAGGCCACTGTACTGTGCGTTCTCTTGCTAAATTATCTCACATACCTGGTGTAAATACCCACCGTCTGTTCAGTTACTACACGGCTGTGTACCTTGAAATATACAATATCTAGGCATTTTAATAGGCCACTGTACTGTGCGTTCTCTTGCTAAATTATCTCACATACCTGGTGTAAATACCCACCGTCTGTTCAGTTACTACAAGGCTGTGTACCTTGAAATATACAATATCTAGGCATTTTAATAGGCCACTGTACTGTGCGTTCTCTTGCTAAATTATCTCACATACCTGGTGTAAATACCCACCGTCTGTTCTGTTACTACACGGCTGTGTACCTTGAAATATACAATATCTAGGCATTTTAATAGGCCACTGTACTGTGCGTTCTCTTGCTAAATTATCTCACATACCTGGTGTAAATACCCACCGTCTGTTCTGTTACTACACGGCTGTGTACCTTGAAATATACAATATCTAGGCATTTTAATAGGCCACTGTACTGTGCGTTCTCTTGCTTAAATTATCTTACATACCTGGTGTAAATACCCACCGTCTGTTCAGTTACTACACGGCTGTGTACCTTGAAATATACAATATCTAGGCATTTTAATAGGCCACTGTACTGTGCGTTCTCTTGCTAAATTATCTCACATACCTGGTGTAAATACCCACCGTCTGTTCTGTTACTACACGGCTGTGTACCTTGAAATATACAATATCTAGGCATTTTAATAGGCCACTGTACTGTGCGTTCTCTTGCTAAATTATCTTACATACCTGGTGTAAATACCCACCGTCTGTTCTGTTACTACACGGCTGTGTACCTTGAAATATACAATATCTAGGCCTTTTAATTGGCCACTGTACTGTGCGTTCTCTTGTTAAATTATCTCACATACCTGGTGTAAATACCCACCGTCTGTTCTGTTACTACACGGCTGTGTACCTTGAAATATACAATATCTAGGCATTTTAATAGGCCACTGTACTGTGCGTTCTCTTGCTAAATTATCTCACATACCTGGTGTAAATACCCACCGTCTGTTCAGTTACTACACGGCTGTGTACCTTGAAATATACAATATCTAGGCATTTTAATAGGCCCACTGTACTGTGCGTTCTCTTGCTAAATTATCTCACATACCTGGTGTAAATACCCACCGTCTGTTCTGTTACTACACGGCTGTGTACCTTGAAATATACAATATCTAGGCATTTTAATAGGCCACTGTACTGTGCGTTCTCTTGCTAAATTATCTCACATACCTGGTGTAAATACCCACCGTCTGTTCTGTTACTACACGGCTGTGTACCTTGAAATATACAATATCTAGGCATTTTAATAGGCCACTGTACTGTGCGTTCTCTTGCTAAATTATCTCACATACCTGGTGTAAATACCCACCGTCTGTTCTGTTACTACACGGCTGTGTACCTTGAAATATACAATATCTAGGCCATTTAATAGGCCACTGTACTGTGCGTTCTCTTGTTAAATTATCTCACATACCTGGTGTAAATACCCACCGTCTGTTCTGTTACTACACGGCTGTGTACCTTGAAATATACAATATCTAGGCATTTTAATAGGCCACTGTACTGTGCGTTCTCTTGCTAAATTATCTCACATACCTGGTGTAAATACCCACCGTCTGTTCTGTTACTACACGGCTGTGTACCTTGAAATATACAATATCTAGGCATTTTAATAGGCCACTGTACTGTGCGTTCTCTTGCTAAATTATCTCACATACCTGGTGTAAATACCCACCGTCTGTTCTGTTACTACACGGCTGTGTACCTTGAAATATACAATATCTAGGCCATTTAATAGGCCACTGTACTGTGCGTTCTCTTGTTAAATTATCTCACATACCTGGTGTAAATACCCACCGTCTGTTCTGTTACTACACGGCTGTGTACCTTGAAATATACAATATCTAGGCATTTTAATAGGCCACTGTACTGTGCGTTCTCTTGCTAAATTATCTCACATACCTGGTGTAAATACCCACCGTCTGTTCTGTTACTACACGGCTGTGTACCTTGAAATATACAATATCTAGGCATTTTAATAGGCCACTGTACTGTGCGTTCTCTTGCTAAATTATCTCACATACCTGGTGTAAATACCCACCGTCTGTTCTGTTACTACACGGCTGTGTACCTTGAAATATACAATATCTAGGCCTTTTAATTGGCCACTGTACTGTGCGTTCTCTTGTTAAATTATCTCACATACCTGGTGTAAATACCCACCGTCTGTTCTGTTACTACACGGCTGTGTACCTTGAAATATACAATATCTAGGCATTTTAATAGGCCACTGTACTGTGCGTTCTCTTGCTAAATTATCTCACATACCTGGTGTAAATACCCACCGTCTGTTCAGTTACTACACGGCTGTGTACCTTGAAATATACAATATCTAGGCATTTAATAGGCCACTGTACTGTGCGTTCTCTTGCTAAATTATCTCACATACCTGGTGTAAATACCCACCGTCTGTTCAGTTACTACAAGGCTGTTGTACCTTGAAATATACAATATCTAGGCATTTTAATAGGCCACTGTACTGTGCGTTCTCTTGCTAAATTATCTCACATACCTGGTGTAAAATACCCACCGTCTGTTCTGTTACTACACGGCTGTGTACCTTGAAATATACAATATCTAGGCATTTTAATAGGCCACTGTACTGTGCGTTCTCTTGCTAAATTATCTCACATACCTGGTGTAAATACCACCGTCTGTTCTGTTACTACACGGCTGTGTACCTTGAAATATACAATATCTAGGCATTTTAATAGGCCACTGTACTGTGCGTTCTCTTGCTAAATTATCTTACATACCTGGTGTAAATACCCCACCGTCTGTTCAGTTACTACACGGCTGTGTACCTTGAAATATACAATATCTAGGCATTTTAATAGGCCACTGTACTGTGCGTTCTCTTGCTAAATTATCTCACATACCTGGTGTAAATACCCACCGTCTGTTCTGTTACTACACGGCTGTGTACCTTGAAATATACAATATCTAGGCATTTTAATAGGCCACTGTACTGTGCGTTCTCTTGCTAAATTATCTTACATACCTGGTGTAAATACCCACCGTCTGTTCTGTTACTACACGGCTGTGTACCTTGAAATATACAATATCTAGGCCTTTTAATTGGCCACTGTACTGTGCGTTCTCTTGTTAAATTATCTCACATACCTGGTGTAAATACCCACCGTCTGTTTCTGTTACTACACGGCTGTGTACCTTGAAATATACAATATCTAGGCATTTTAATAGGCCACTGTACTGTGCGTTCTCTTGCTAAATTATCTCACATACCTGGTGTAAATACCCACCGTCTGTTCAGTTACTACACGGCTGTGTACCTTGAAATATACAATATCTAGGCATTTTAATAGGCCACTGTACTGTGCGTTCTCTTGCTAAATTATCTCACATACCTGGTGTAAATACCCACCGTCTGTTCTGTTACTACACGGCTGTGTACCTTGAAATATACAATATCTAGGCATTTTAATAGGCCACTGTACTGTGCGTTCTCTTGCTAAATTATCTCACATACCTGGTGTAAATACCCACCGTCTGTTTCTGTTACTACACGGCTGTGTACCTTGAAATATACAATATCTAGGCATTTTAATAGGCCACTGTACTGTGCGTTCTCTTGCTAAATTATCTCACATACCTGGTGTAAATACCCACCGTCTGTTCTGTTACTACACGGCTGTGTACCTTGAAATATACAATATCTAGGCCATTTAATAGGCCACTGTACTGTGCGTTCTCTTGTTAAATTATCTCACATACCTGGTGTAAATACCCACCGTCTGTTCTGTTACTACACGGCTGTGTACCTTGAAATATACAATATCTAGGCATTTTAATAGGCCACTGTACTGTGCGTTCTCTTGCTAAATTATCTCACATACCTGGTGTAAATACCCACCGTCTGTTCTGTTACTACACGGCTGTGTACCTTGAAATATACAATATCTAGGCATTTAATAGGCCACTGTACTGTGCGTTCTCTTGCTAAATTATCTCACATACCTGGTGTAAATACCCACCGTCTGTTCTGTTACTACACGGCTGTGTACCTTGAAATATACAATATCTAGGCCATTTAATAGGCCACTGTACTGTGCGTTCTCTTGTTAAATTATCTCACATACCTGGTGTAAATACCCACCGTCTGTTCTGTACTACACGGCTGTGTACCTTGAAATATACAATATCTAGGCATTTTAATAGGCCACTGTACTGTGCGTTCTCTTGCTAAATTATCTCACATACCTGGTGTAATACCCACCGTCTGTTCTGTTACTACACGGCTGTGTACCTTGAAATATACAATATCTAGGCATTTTAATAGGCCACTGTACTGTGGCGTTCTCTTGCTAAATTATCTCACATACCTGGTGTAAATACCCACCGTCTGTTCTGTTACTACACGGCTGTGTACCTTGAAATATACAATATCTAGGCCTTTTTAATTGGCCACTGTACTGTGCGTTCTCTTGTTAAATTATCTCACATACCTGGGTGTAAATACCCACCGTCTGTTCTGTTACTACACGGCTGTGTACCTTGAAATATACAATATCTAGGCATTTTAATAGGCCACTGTACTGTGCGTTCTCTTGCTAAATTATCTCACATACCTGGTGTAAATACCACCGTCTGTTCAGTTACTACACGGCTGTGTACCTTGAAATATACAATATCTAGGCATTTTAATAGGCCACTGTACTGTGCGTTCTCTTGCTAAATTATCTCACATACCTGGTGTAAATACCCACCGTCTGTTCTGTTACTACACGGCTGTGTACCTTGAAATATACAATATCTAGGCCTTTAATTGGCCACTGTACTGTGCGTTCTCTTGCTAAATTATTTCACATACCTAATTATATACCCAAATATTGTATTTGCAACAAAAAAAAAATAAAATGCGGAGGGGGGCTAGCGGAATCGGACGTGGACGAGGACGGTGGGCGCGGAAATGCTGTTGGGGGCCTTGTTGAAGCCAGTGGGATACAATGCGTGCTGGTGAGGGTCAGCCAGGATCCCGCTCATCCAGAATCCCTGCCTTTATGGGACAGTTAAGCAGGGGGCGGGTTACACCGCTGTTGAGGCCTGAGCAGGTTGAACAGGTGGTGCAATGGATAGCCGATAGCGCTTCCACACAGTTGTCCACCAGCCAGTCATCCACACAGTCTCACTCTGACCCTCCTTCCTCCACACCTGGCCAACAGAGTCATCCCACCATTGACCCCTCCCAGGAGCTCTTTCGGGTCCTTTTTCAGATGTGCCGGAAGAATCCCAGGAGCTAGCAGAGGAATTTGTTTGTAGTGATGCCCAAACACTTGAGTTTTCGCCATCTCCTGCTGATGTGGACCCTGAGCCAGCATCTGTTATCATGAGCGATGATGATGATGAGACGCAGTTGCCATCAAGGGAGGCTGTTGGAATGTCCAGTGGGCAGGAGGAGGAGCAGAGTGAGGAAGAGGAGGTGGTGGATGACGAAATGACCGACCCCACTTGGCCAGGGGTGATGTCCAGCGAGGAAAGCAGTGGAGAGGTGGTGGTCTGCGCAGCACCGAAAAAGGCAGCAGCAAGAGGCAGAGGGATGTCCACAGGCAGAGGGATGTCCAGGCAGAGGGATGTCCACAGGCAGAGGGATGTCCACAGGCAGAGGGATGTCCACAGGCAGAGGACAGTTCAGACAGAGAAGTGAGGCCACAGCCAGCAGGGCCGAAGCTGTTCCCGGCCAGCGGCCAGTCGCGCGAAGCTCCCCCATCGAGGCCTCGTACTTCTGTGGTGTGGAGATATTTTAATGTTTGTGCGGATGACAAACTGAGCGCGGTTTGCACACTCTGCCACTCAAAACTGAGTAGGGGCTCTGAGAAGAGCAATCTGACCACCTCAGGCATGCGGCGTCACTTGGAATTCAAGCACTGGGCTGAGTGGGAGAGAGCAAACGCAATACAAACTGCGCCCGGTCCTTGCTGCCACTGCCTCTTCCCCTTTGTTGTGTGCTGCCACTGCGGTCCAGA
>ONZH01002987.1:0-25640 GCA_900303285.1 Rhinella marina
TGGTATGTGAAACGGATAACGGATGCATATAGATGGCTGCCACCTCGCCGCTCAGTAATCTACACCTTAGCTAATCATCCCTGACGCTTGAGTCTGAGAACAAAAAAAAGAGGTGTTCCATTACAGCAGGTACCGGAGCAGATTTTATTGGGAAAGAGAAATGAAGAAGACCGAGTGTTTGATGCATATGCCATGATGAGGATAGTATTGTTTGGGTGGCTGCTGATGTGGAACATGCTAAGAGGTTAAGAAAGATTTATAGAGCCACTAATTCTAAGAAAGAATTGTCCACTGACTAGACTGATTTGCTGTGTTGATTGAACTCAATTAACTGATTTAGTTAAGTAAAATGATAGGTTGATGGTTGATGCTCTCTTTGTAACAAGATACTAAATTTGTTATTTCTGATTAAATTGGCAGTAAGGTCAGAAAGAAGATGTTATCATCACCACCTAACTGTAATAACAACCCGTATACTAAATGTGAATCATGGAGAATCATAAAGAGAGGAATATATATATACACATCAATGCAACCTGCGAATACTGAACCTGATGATTCAGCTGAGAACTATGGAAGCCTAGACATGATAACTTTTAACTTTGAACTCTGTGATTATTGGACATTTGCCTCGCTTCTGATTGTGCCTCTCCAGGACATAACTTAAAGAAAAGTGCAAGGAGACATGCTGAGTGTCCAGGGGAGTCTACCATAGATGATGAATGGCTTTTTAGCCCTGATATGGGGAATCCAGTCAGAATGTAGTCATTGGAGGGAATCCTCTGGATACCTAAGCAGGCTGTGTTCAAGAGGAGGAAAACACTTATTTACTTGTGTCTCCTTCTTCTCCCCAGGGGAGAACAGATATAAGATCTGCATTGGTGATATAGGGTCTGTCCTGAAGGGTACACCATAGGCCCTGGTTTAAACTGAATATAGTCAATTAGGAAACTCTCTTTGGACAATTAGAAAATTATGTTCAAGAGGAGGAAAATGTGAAAGAAATTAAGTAGTTGATGAACAAAATTGTGCTAAGTTGTATTTCATTATCAAATAGTCTCCATCTTCTTTATTAATCTCCACTTTATGCTTAAAATAAAAATGAGTCACCATCACTTGACCAACTTGGCAGAACTTAATATATTTGGCCATGGAATTTTCTACATAGATGAGAAATGCATGTATGCATGTGTTTACGTGTCATTAGCCGCCAGTACCATTTTTTTTAATTCGTTGTTTAATGTATACTTGTATGATTGTGATGGGATATATTAAAATTGATGGCTAAAGGGGGGTGGCTAAATCCACCATGTACATCTAATAAAATTGGCTCTCTGGGCGTAGCTCGAGAGAAAACTGTTTGACCAGCAGATTGTTGTCTGGGTATACGATTCTTAGGCTGGCCACTTCCCCTTGCACTTGGGGAGAACTTATTAACATAATTTAAATCCCACAGACAAGAAAGTGAAGTCTCCTAATTTAGGACTTGTCCTAAATTGCAGCGACAGCCCCTAGCAAACTTAGACAAACTCAATCAATACACCATATATAAAAGAGAAGTGTGTGGGCAGTTCAAAATGTGGCCAATCTAGGTGTTTGTGTTGTAAATCTATCCGTCATGCCACATCTTTTTCTAACCTGAAAGACGGGGAAACATTCCCCATCAGGGGGCGCCTAGATTGCAACTCAACACATGTCATATATGTTCTGGAATGTACATGCGGCCTACAATATGTGGGCCACACGATACAAACTGTACGTGAACAGATTAAATAAGCAAAGGTCCAATGTGAAGAAAAAGTTTTTAAAACACAGTGTGTCCTGTCATGCTGCAGAAATTCTCGACGGGTCTTTTATGGATTTTCAAATAACGCCTATAGAATAAATTCCAATGCATGAGCACAATGACTCCAGTATCATCGGGAGGCGCGAGATGTATTGGATTTTCAAACTGAATACTCTGAATCCTTACGGTCTCAACAAGGCCTTTGAAAAAAATTTTTTTTTTTGGTAATAGTTTTATCCAGTTTATTTCTTTGTTTATCCCCCCCCCCCTTTTTTTCCCCATGAAGATATCTTCATTCTCATGTGGGACCGAGTATATACTCAATTATATATTTATATAAATATATTTTTTATACTTTTTTTTATAAGTTTTATGGTTCAAATAAGTGTATCTTATTGTATACTTATTTTTTTCTTGATTATTTATTATTTTATTAATTCATTATTTATTTCCTTTCTACTGCGATATCTAATAGACATAGTTGCTAAAGGTGACCCTAGTTCAAATAAGTGCGGTACCAGTCTTTAGTGTCTTGATGTCTAGCTGTGGGAATAAGAATCATTAATTGTACACTTGAGGGGATCGAGCAACCTCAGCTCTTAGTCACTCCACCTTACATCAGCAGCGTAGTATTGTGAACTGAGAGCAAGGCAGGTGGTTTGGGGTTTTGCAACCAGAAATAACGCACACGCGGTGGTTAAGTTCAAGAAAAATGCATTAACTATAGGTTAATAAAGGCAAGGTAAAGGTAATAGAACAGGGAGAAGGATAAGCAACGTACACAGTATAATATGATCAATTCAAGGCAGATTCTACAATAGATTCAAGGCAGATTCTACACTTTTACTATGTCTGCTTCTGGAACACGGACGCTGGGCGAACAATATTCCCAAAACTATCCCTAACTGACCCTAACTTCACATTTGGGTGCGTGCCCCCCTTTTCACAGTGGTCCAGGTAGACCTCTTACAGTCCATAGAATCGCGCGGTGGGGGCCAATGTTGTTCCCTCCTTTGATAGCAAAGCGTCCTCTTCTCATGGTTATCACGATATCTGAAGCAATCAAATCCTCCTCAGCAGGCCGGGAAACCAAATGGATGCGATGAAGTCCAGCAGCAGATATCACTCAGCACACTGACAGTCTGGCAGAATCCATACACCGGGGTGTGATTTCAGTTGGGGTTTTGCAGTTACTGTCCGGTACTCAACAGCACTGCGAGTCTCTAGCTTTGGTGGCAATATACAAACTGCCACAATGTCAGTTTCACTGATTAGCCACTGGGCGCAGTCCTTTCAGCGTGGCTCCACTAAATGTACTGTCTCTTTATACTCTGTCCGCCTCTGGACTGAAGTACATATAGCTTAGCTGCACAGGAAAGTCCTCTGATATCTCCACACACTCAATACAGCACAGACACTTGTCTTTTCTCTTGCCAAGATGGCTGCAGCTCCCTGTCTCGTCACTTCCTGCTTCTCTTCTCACACTCTGTCTGCAAACAAGCAGGCTGACTCATTGGGGGCGTGTCACTCCAGCACCATATTACAATTACAATGGCTGCTGTCTTAAAAGACCAGAATCACAGAAACACAGGAACACATATACATTCAACTTTAACACAGTTTAAACAGACAAATGAAACTTGGGATATCATTAGGCTGTCTCTTACAGTATAGCTGCCACCACGGTCTTCGGCTCGGCTTCCGATCACGTGACCCGTTCTAGCTGCTGAGCGTCCTTGTCTCCCAGACAGCGGGCACGTGATCGGAGCAGAGTGATCATATGACCTGAACCAGGCAGCTTCAGAAGCCCTGCTTTTAGATCATTAGAATGTCTTCAAAGAAAATGCATTGTCACTGATTATTAGTGGTACTTAAAAGCACATGCCTACAATACTATAATAGTCATTTATTGTTATTATTATTATCAATATTAACATGTATTAAGTTAATTGCTTTTTAACCTTGCGGGTGTGTTCACACTTGTTCAGATCCACCCCCACATGTGTTTTTCACCTCTATAAACCTGTTTGTGTCTCTATTCTGTTATACCTGATCAAGGGGGCTACAGCACCCCCGAAATGCGTTGTTTTGGAGATATAGCTTTTAGTCTACTATTAATAAAGAAGAGTCACTTGGACCTTGACTACACTGGCATTGGTTTCTGGCGCCTAGAGGGAAAAAGGGAAGAATCTTCTCTCACAACATACCTATTCTGCAGCAGGGTATGCTCATGATTTGGAAGACAAAAGCAGGAGTGGGTACAAAACACAGAAGATATTCAAACTTTCCAATCATGTGTAATCTTTTTTGGGTCCATGCCTGTTTTTTATTTTTGGCCTTAGCAATACCGATGGAACATTTAGCTAAAGTGTTAAAAGCAGCAGAGGCCGGGGTAGCAGCAGAGATTGAGCTATCTGGTTAGCACCATATTTATGGGTATAGTCATGAAAACAAAGGGATGTGGTTATATAAATATGGATTTAAGGAAATACTTTGCTCACTGCCCGGAATCATAACCAGCAAACTCAGAAACTGTTAGATGGTAGGAGCTAAAGCTACTCCTTGGTTCTTCACCAGAGTCTGTCTTAAGGTCAGATAGCCAAGAAAACCCTGTGAGGTAAAGGCCAGTTTTCCTCATTTTAGGGGAAAGAATTTCTTCCCAACTCCAATCACACAATCATATTAACTCCCTGGGTCGACAACCTCTCCAGAAATCTAATAACTATAACCTATAATATTATTACACTCCAGAAATATATCTAGGCCCCTCTTCTACTCTTTTAGTGAATTCATCATCACTTGATTTCCACGTTGTGTTTTTGACCCCTTTTTGAATATTGCCACCACATTTGCTAAGCACCAATACTGTCGAATGCTCTCTGTCAATATAGAGTCCTTAAATATTAGAAAAGGGGTTGTCTCACTTCAGCAAGTAGCATTTATCATGTAGAGAAAGTTAATACAAGCCACTTTCTAATGTATTGTGATTTTCCATATTGCCTCCTTTGCTGTATTGAATCATTTTTCCATTCTATTATATATGGCTCGTTTCCATCGTTCTGACCACCTGACAACCCAGCAACAGTAGCTTGCACACCATAGGAAAAAGTGCCGGCCTCTCTGGTGGCAGGGACCATGGGAGCACACATAGACTGACGTTTTTTCCTATAATATGCAAGCACTTGATGAGAAAATGAATTAAGCCAGCAAAGGAGGCAATATGGACAATACATTGGTAAGTGTCATGTATTAACTTTATCCAAATGATAAATGCCATTTGCTGAAGTGGGAAAACCCCTT
This sequence comes from Rhinella marina, assembly GCA_900303285.1. NCBI lineage: Eukaryota > Metazoa > Chordata > Amphibia > Anura > Bufonidae > Rhinella > Rhinella marina. The sequence goes on from ONZH01002987.1 coordinate 5,087, forward strand.
TAAGACACTGCTGCACTTCTTCCTGGGTCATACAGTCTACTTTTAATGTGGAATTTACTTTTAAACTCTGCATTTCATCTGACAGTTTATTTTCCTCAGTGAATACAGTGGAGAAAAAAATATTGATCACCCTGAACACCCTGAAGACCTTGTGCATGCCACTAGAAAGGTAGGAACACATGTGTAACTAATCCAGTACGCTATGAATACAGCGTTTTGAGTGTACGGAACATTGAGACATATGTGCTAACTCCGCTCCAGAGGTGAACTGAGTGGTATACTAAATCTTACAGAGGAAAGTTATTGAATTAAAAGTACCATCTAGGTGAATAAGGGATATCAATATACCAGTTGCGCGGTGCCATTATATAGATATATACGTATTTGGTTTTCCAGAACAGCAGGTGTGCAGTACTGCTGCGGTAACGGCAGCAACAAAAAGTGTCTCTAAAGGTAGCGCTAGTGGATAGTTTTCTGGATACATTCTCCCTGTTTATATCACTGCATACCACACAAAGCAGCTTCCGTTGAGACATGACCGAACTATGGTGGGACAGAAAAGAAAGAATCCAAAGAGTACAATCATTCTTTGGATTGCAAACACAACAAACTAATAATAGAGGTGCAGAAAGTAATCCACATTTCCCATTTGTGAGGAACATATTACAAAAATTAGAGCATGCGTTGCTCACAGAAATGAGAGACCTATGGGAAATTGTATCGCTAGAAAAATATTTGGAATGGAACATTATACCAAAAGGGTTACAAATAGAAAAAGTGTTATCGGGAGATATAGGAAATGAAAATATAATGGAAGAATGGGGTCAAATGATGCATAATTTTTCAAGAACAGCAGTGAAATTTATTATCAACAAAAGAAGACAGAGACTTATGAATGTCAATAAGGACATTAAGGGACTATTCGAAGAACTGAGACCGTGGAAAGACCACCAAAGTATAAAACCACTGGTGGAAAATATTAAAAGAAGAATTAAACAGAAGGAGGGTGAAATAAGGGAGAAAAAATTAAGGAAATTTGAAAGAGACTCAATTCCGACATATATAACAGAAGATGAGGAGAATATAGATTACATACCAGATATGACAAACAATATGAATTTAACAGAAAACGAAACTAGATTTGAAACTATAGATGAATATAACCCAGAGGAAGATCGCAGTAATCTGACGGATCAAATTTCAACATACACTGTTCACACTGAGGGAAACAGCAACACAGCGGTTTCAAATATACCTTTATCACCAGTGATTACTATCAAAAGGGGTGGAAACATACACCAGGCAAAACACCAACAAATTGCCACATACAATAGATATGATATTTTATCACAGGCAACACCTGAACAACAAAATAGAAATGAAGAGGAAGAGGAAATAGATAGAGTAGACAGGCCACAAATCAATACAAATAGAGGTTGTGTAGAAAAAGGAGAAAGAAATCTTCAGAGTGAGGAGATCACTAATGAGAATAATAAAAAGAAACCAACAATTAGGAAAACAATAAAAAAGGATTTTTTTCAGGTCCGCAGAAGAGAAAGTGGAAATATAAGAGAGGATGTAGAGGAGGGAAGTGCAATAAAAAGAAAAAACAATTACAAAAAACAGAAACAGAAATAAATGAAAAGGAAGGAAACAAGGGGGGTGAACAAGAACAACAACAAAAAATTTATAATCTCAGTAGATACACACTAACGGAGGATGAAAAGAGAATCTTATCAAAAGGTTTGAAATTTGCCCCCACAGCTTCCTTCAATAAGTTTGAAGCGTTCATAGGGATGCGGAAATTTATGCGCAGGTTGGTGCTGAAAAAGTATTTAATAAAAAAGAATCAAAAAATAGAATTGCAAAAAGAAAAGGAAAAGAACAGAGGAGGGAAACTACAGAAAATTATAGAAGAGGAAGACAATAAAATAGAATATAAACATACAAACTTGAAAGCAAAATCAAAGTTTCATCCAATACATGAATATTCAGCAGCATTAAACACATTTATGACGTTAGTCACAAGAGACATCAGAAAAGTAAAAAAAACCAAAGAATTTTAAGTATATGACAAACATAACAAAAAAGGAGAAAGAAGCATTAATAAGCATGCAGGAAAATAAAAAAGTGATTATCCGCCCAGCTGATAAAGGGGGAGGGATAGTCATTTTAGATCAAGAAATGTATGAGAATGAGGCCCTTAATATTCTTAGTGATGAAAGAACATATAAAAAATTAAAAAATGGAAACCCTATGAACATATACAAGAAGGAAATGAACATCTTAATTAAAAAAGGGAGAAAATTGGGGATACTAACGAAACAGGAAGCAGAATTTATAGAGATTAAACATCCAAAAACAGCAGCTTTCTATTATAACCCCAAGATTCACAAAGATACAAAAAATCCCCCCGGGAGACCTATAGTCTCCGGAATTAACTGTTTGACTAGTGGTTTGTCTAAATACATAGACCATTTCCTTCAGGAGTATGCACAAATGCTTCCAGCATACTTGAAGGACACCACACATATTTTAAGTATAATAGAAGAGATAAAATGGAAACCAAACTATATAATAGGTACTTTAGACGTCAAGTCATTATATAGCATCATAGAGAATACTAAAGGATGCGAAGCAGTGGAGCATTTTATAAAGAAAAAGGGAGAATTACCAGAAACCCAAATAAATTTTATATCAGAATGTATAATGTTTATTTTACAGAAAAACTTTTTTATGTATAATAAGGATTTTTATCTACAGACATGGGGTACCGCTATGGGGACGAGGTTCGCACCGGGGTTCGCTAATCTGTATGTTGGAAAGTGGGAGGAGCAATACATACACAAAGATGGCGGACTCCGGTCGGGCCTCGTCCTCTGGCGACGTTTTATCGATGACGTGTTTTTTATATGGGAAAAAGGGGAAGACAGTTTGATGGAATTTTTTAATGAAATAAATAAAAATGAGTTTTACTTAGAATTCAGTTTAGAATATAGTAAAAAAACTATAAATTTTCTAGATTTAACTATTTATATCGAGGAAGGAAAAATCAATACAAAAACCTACACCAAACCGACAGATTCTAATAGCTTTATAGCAAAAACTAGTTGTCACCTTCCACGCTGGTTGGAAAACATTCCGAAAAGTCAGTTTCTCCGCCTCAGAAGAAATTGCACCAAAATAGATGAATATGAAGAAGAGGCGGAGATACTTCAAAGTAAGTTTTTGGCAAAGGGATACAATAAAGAAAAGTTGATAGAGCAGAAAAATGATATAAGAGCAATAGAAAGGGAAACATTAATCAAAAATATACAGAAGGAGAAAAATGAGGGAAATAAAGAAGAAAAAATGGGAGAACCTGTAGTTATGCCACCTATCATTATTCCCTATAATGGTCACACAAAAAAATTTAGAGATATAATCAACAAATATTGGGATCTATTAAAAGAGGATAAAATATTAGGGGAATATATCACAGAGAAACCCAAATTCATATATCGAAAAGCAAAGAATATAGGTAATATAGTAGCCTCGACTGACCGGTGTATAGGAGGAGTCAGTGTAAATAATAGAGGGAACAGAAAAAATATGAATAATACGAAAAATATAATGAATAGTATCCCCAAAGGTTTCTTCCCTTGCAATACATGCAAGGGATGTAGAAAATCAGGAGAAAATAAAAAACAACATAGGATAGAAAATAAGAAGGGGACATATAAATATGATATTGATCAGCATATAACCTGTCAGAGTGAAGGGGTAATATACGCCATTAAATGTCCTTGCAACAAAATTTATATTGGCCGTACAAAAAGAAAATTAAAGGAACGTATAGGAGAGCATGTGTATAATATAACTAGAAAATACGAAGGGCACCCATTGTCAAGACATTATAAAGAAACACATAATGGAAAGTTTATGAAAACACAATTCTGCGGTTTGGAAATTATTAAACAAGACAAACGAGGAGGGGATTTTATTAAAAAAATGTCACGAGCAGAGACCAGGTGGATCTATGAAATGGATACCCTGATGCCTGGAGGTCTGAACACAGACATAGAACTATTTGCCTTTGAGTAAGATGGTGCAAGAGGGGTTAATGAGGTGGAGACACACCCTGATGCCTGGAGGCCAGAACACAGAAATAGAATTATTTACCTTTGAGTAAGATGGCGCAAGAGGGGATAACGAGGTGGAGATATAAAGGAGGATACAGAGCCTAACTGGAAAAATACCCTGAGGAAGAACACCGTGTTGTTTGAAACGCGTAGGTTAGTAAGTTTGGCTCAATTACCTATCCGTAGCACAGGTGACGTCACCGCACGCTCTGAGTGAGCGTGAGCTACAGACAAGCAAGCGGAGCTGAGCCACCGGCCGGGGCTCGCTCCAGAAATTGAGAAAGTCCCTAGGAAGAACCGGGACCGTATCCTGAACCACCGAACACCCTGAAGACCTTGTGCATGCCACTAGAAAGGTAGGAACACATGTGTAACTAATCCAGTACGCTATGAATACAGCGTTTTGAGTGTACGGAACATTGAGACATATGTGCTAACTCCGCTCCAGAGGTGAACTGAGTGGTATACTAAATCTTACAGAGGAAAGTTATTGAATTAAAAGTACCATCTAGGTGAATAAGGGATATCAATATACCAGTTGCGCGGTGCCATTATATAGATATATACGTATTTGGTTTTCCAGAACAGCAGGTGTGCAGTACTGCTGCGGTAACGGCAGCAACAAAAAGTGTCTCTAAAGGTAGCGCTAGTGGATAGTTTTCCAGAAAAAAATATTGAATAGCTTTGCTTTCAACTCATCGCTCTCTGCAACTCCCACAACATCACTGTATAAAGGGCTGACACCTTCAGATTTACTTTTTACCATTTATATAATTGAAGAACATTTTAATTTTACTCTTTGGCAATGAATCTCTATGTCTTCATTCTGGCTGCTTTTATTTGTCTTTTTACATATTCTGTTTTTTCCTTATAGGTTTTCAGTGCTTCTTTGCTACCTTCCTGCTTTACTGACTTAAATGCTTTCTTTCTGTCATTTCTTGCTTCCTTTACATTTTTATTTATCCACATAGTTTTTTTTCTTGTTCCTCACCCTCTCATTTCCATCAGTTATGTACTGATTATGTCTAGCAATTAGAGTTTAGGATGCTTTTATTCCATTTTGTGGCTGCATTTATTTATTTGTGGGGACACTGTCCCATTTAGTGAGGTCAACGACTTCTCTTAGCTGGTCATATTTTGTTTTTTTGAAGTTTGGCGTTTTTGTGCCTCCCTAAGAAACACTCTTTTGAATGACAATTGGAAAGTTCTTATTTTATGGTCACTATTTCCCAGGTGTCCACCAACCTGCACATCTGTTGTTCTGTCAGGTCTATTGGTTAGACGGATGGCATCCGTATGCATTCCGTATTTTGTGGAACGGAACAGCTGGCCCCTAATAGAACAGTACTATTCTTGTCTGCAATATGGACAAGAATAGGACATGTTCTATTTGTTTTGCGGGCCTACGGAACAGACATACGGATGCGGACAGCACACGATGTGCCGTCCGCATTTTTTGCGGACCCATAGAAATGAATGGGTCCGCATTTTTCATGTGAAAAATGTGGATCAGGGTCCGCAAAAAATACGTTTGTGTGAAAGAGGCCTAAGTAGTAGATTTTCTGTGGACTCTGTGGATTGGTATATTAGGTGGCTTATAACAAACTCCTATTAGGGCTCGTTCACATCAGCGTTATGCTTTCCGTTTGTGTTTTCCGTTATAACATGGTTATAACGGAAAATAACGGAAACCATAAGACGGAAGTCAAAACGGAAGCCTTTAGAGGCTTCCGTTTTGATCCGTCATAATAGAAGCATATGAGAATCATAACGGATCCGTCTGAGTTCCGTTATGCTGAACGGAAAACAAAGTCCTGTCGACAGGACTTTGTTTTCCGTTTTGCATAACGGGAACCAAATGGATCCGTTATGATTCTCATAGGCTTCTATTATGACGGATTAAAACGGAATGCCTCTAAAGGCTTCCGTTTTGACTTCCGTCTTGTGGTTTCCGTTATTTTCCGTTATAACCATGTTATAACGGAAAACACAAACGGAAAGCATAACGCTGATGTGAACGAGCCCTTAGTATTTTATTATTGTTTTCGCCTCCATATATTTCTACACACAGTAAATCCACATGTTTATTTCCCTCACTTATATCTAACCGGAGTGTGGGCTTCAGACAGAACTTTACATTAAGGCAAACCCCTTCCCCTCTCCAGTTTTGATGATCCTATCTAAACAGACGTTAAACGCCTAGTTGTAGCTATTATCCAGCAATGTCACAGTTATTCCCTCTATTTCATAATCCTCCTCACTCATTACTACTTGCAGTTTACCAGTTTTATTAGTCAGGCTTCTGGCATTAGTATTAGAGATGAGCAAACGTGCTCATAACGAGCACTGTAGCGCTCGGCTCCCCTGCGCTCGCATGGGCGCAGGCATCCTGATCCGTCGGGTGAGGAGGACGGATCCGGATGCCTGCACCCATGCGAGCGCAGGGGAGCCGAGCGCTACAGTGCTCGTTACGAGCACGTTCGCTCATCTCTAATTAGTATACATATGTCAAAGTAAGCTCCAGCTCACCTGTGGTAATGATTTATGACATGTAGTTTGTCCGAAATGCGTTTACAGTCTGGGTGGCTTGATTATTTGTATGTGCTTGCTGTACTCAAGAATAAAGATAAGCACAGCTTTTAAGAACGGTGCTGTTTTTTACTTTGTGGATTAGTATACATACAATAAGGAGGTTTTTGTATATTTTTTACCCTACACCTTCCCGTATGAACTGTTCTAGTCCCTGCTTACATTCCTATCCCAGTTTCATTACCTCACCTGGGTCTCCATCTGCACTCTCTTCCTCTCCTATAATCTAATTACCCTCCCCCCACTCCCTAGTTTAAACATTCTTCCAACCTTCTAGCCATCTTCTTTCTTAGAACAGCTGCATCTTGCCCAATGAGGTGCAGCCCATCCCTACAAGAGAGCCTGTAGCCGACAGAGAAGTTAGCCTATTTGTCTAGGAACCAGTTCACCAGTTTTTGAGCCACTTGCTAACTTCCCTAATTTTGGAAAATACTACCTTTGAGGTCCTTGGAGCTTGTGACCTAAATCCCTAAAACTATTTTTAAGGACCCTCCAGCTACCTTTTTGTCATTGGTTCCAATGTGGACCATGACCACTGGATCTTCACCAGATCCTTCCAGTAATCTATCAACCCAATCCGCGATATATCGAAACTCGAGTGCCAGGAAGACAACAAACCATTTGACGATCACAGTCTTTGTGACAGATCGCCCTGTCTGTACCCCTAATAATTGGGTCTCCCACTACCAGCACCTGGTCTGGCTTACCCTGCTCACCTGGTCCTCTGCTTACTAGAGCTGACTTTCCCCTGGCTGTCTGAGGAAGTGTCTTTCTGCAGCAGTGACATCACTGAATTGACATCCCCTTTATCTGCCAATCTTGCAAACTTGTTGGGGTATGCCAGATTAGGCCTATCCTGCTTGACACTCTTCATTCTATCCTGATTTGTAACTGTTACCCAGCCAGCTACCTCACTTTACTGAGTCTCCATGCTACCACCCTCCTCCACATCTACCCCATATAGTTCCTGTTCAGTGAGCAGCAAACTCTTTTCCAAATTGCCAGCGCTTCTCAGTGTCAAAATTCATTCTTTTAGATACACAATGTGCGATTCCAAACACGCCATTTGCTCATATTTTGAACAAAGATATGCACCCTCAAATAGCTGTTCCAGGACTGCATACATTTGAAAAGATGTACACTGGACTGCGTTGTCAATAATGGAACACATGGACAATTTATGCTCTGGGGGCACACCAAGTAGTCACAGCAGAGTGCAAACCACGGCATAAACACAGAACAATGTAGAATGAAAAAAGCAAAACCGCATACAAGATTGCATATCTATAGGTAAAAGGACTATAATTTTTTAAGCAGACCAAGACTAAAAAATTTAAAGCATTGTATACAATACAACCAAACAATGTGTCCCAAAAATATCCATATAATCACCAAGTCCTAAATTCAGACAATTGTAGGCCGTTAGAAAAGTACATAAATCATTACATACAATAAAAGTGGAATAAAAAATAATGCAATACTCATCAAATAGAGGCAGGCATGGTGTATAGGAAAATGTGCTCCACGTATCGCTGGGTAAACCAGCTTCCTCAGAAGCTGGTCTCTAAATCAATGCTGCTATGTCAAGTGTATATATAAGCTAGTAATAAACAACAATAATAATCACCTGTTGAAACATGAATGGGGGAGGGCAGAGAGAGTGTAAAGTTATGTCCCTGGTTCCGTATCCATGGCACAGAGCTTGAATTCCCGGCATTTCGAGAAAGCAACTGCACAATGCGCAAAATGGCGGATATGTGTTTCATAGTGCGTTCCATATACCGTAAGTGTATATTGCTGTGTGTTCAATATACCGGAAATACACTGCAATTATGTTCCATACAACATTAAACCTATTCCCATGTTACTTAAGGAAGAAAAACTTCAAAAAACAAGCAATAATGAATGTATTGGTGCATAAATAAGAAAAATGTATGAAAAATACACAATTATGATGAAATTAATGAAATAATGGAACACATACTAATAGGGATTACAAAAGAAAAGAGAAAAAAATGCAATAATACAGTGCAATGAAAACCAACTGACTTACTGTAGTCTCTCCCTAAATTCCCAGAATCCAAAGTCACTTAATCTTAAATCAAACACTTAAAAGGGTTATCCCATCTCAGACAATCGGGGCATATCGCTAGGATATGCTGTCTTATAAGGACCCGCACCTATATCGAGAACGGAGCCCCAAAAGAGAAGGAGGGCGCATGCTCAGCTGCCCTCCATTCATTTCTATGGGGCCACCGAAAATAGCCGAGTACTAGCTTGGCTATTTCCGTCGGCTCCATAGAAGTGAATAGGAGCGGTGGCCGCGCTTGCGCGGTGCGCTCCCCTCTATTTCCATGAGCAGAGCGGGGAGCTTCCCGCTTCGTTCTGGATATAGGTGCGGGTCCCAGTGGTGAGACCCGCACCTATAAGACAATAGGGGCATATCCTAGCAATATGCCCCCATTGTCTGAGATGGAAAGACCCCTTTAATACAAACACACATGCAAATGCTTAAAAGATTGTGTTTTTTGTCTGGTTGTATAGGTGGTGATCCCAAACAACTTCAAACCAGACTGTTGATCGTCCCCCCTCTGAATTCAAAGTAGGCTGAGAACCAGGAAAGACAATGTCCTAACAGCAGACAAAGGGTTAATCCAGGAACTAGTCACAGTCAAATTACCAGGAGGATCAGAAGAAGGCAATTAAGAAGATGAGAGATTAAAAAGGTTGTCCAGACTTCTTCTATTGATGACCTACTGTATGCTCAAGGTAGGTCATCAATATCAGATTGCCGTGTGCTGTCGGCATCTGTTGCTCTGTTCTGTGGCCCCGCAAATAAGATAGAACATGTCCTATTCTTGTCCACAATAATGAATAAGCATTTCTATAATGGGCCAGCCGTTCTGTTCCACAAATTGCAGAACGCACACAGGCGGCATGCGTGTTTTGAGGATTCGCAATTTGCGGACTGCAAAATACGGCACGCTTGTGTGAATGCACCCTGAGTGGAAAGAGACACAAGAGAACACAATTTGTAGAAAATAAACTAGCACTGATACTTATGGGGAAAAACAGGATAGGAATTTGGAAAAGGAAGGAGCAAGACTTTAGGCGGAAACACAACATATTGGCGAAAAAGGTCTGGAAGAAAGAGTGGAGAAACAGTAAACTGAACCCCATTAGTAGTGCCAAAGAGATGGCACACCAGGTGGTCATAGTGCTCCACACAGTAATATTGCTCTTCTGTGCTTCCACAAGTAATAGTTGCAGCACAGTAATAATTCCCGTTTAGTGCCCTGCTTTAACTGCTTAAAACATACCTGTTTGTACTTTGTGTCCTGCTACAAATCCCAATATATGAAAAACTAAAGCAGCCCTCACCTCTTCAGTCTGGTTTGCTTTGGGCACTTGGAACAGCAAAGCTGGGCACTTGGGAGCCATTTTTTTCAGGAAAATAAAGGTGTTTTTCCTAGTAGTGGAATAAAAACACAGAGTACACACAGGTATGTTTGGAATGCGTTTGCAATCTTCTATGGGGGTAATGCTGTAGGGCTATTAGTAAGGGCTTGTTCACACAGCCTACTGTGGTGCTTCAGCATGCGGATCACGGACCCATTCACTTCAATGGAATCCGCATCCGACTGTCCGCACAGCAAAAAAATTGAACAAGTTCTATGTTTTTGCGGTGCGGAGGCACAGACACAAACACCACGGAAGCACTCCGTAGTGCTTCCGTGGGCTTCCGATCCATGCCTCCGTTTGGCACTGCACCGCATCTCCATGATTGATCCGTGCTGCGGGGTTCACACGGCCAGTGCCCATGTATTGCGGACCCGCCGTATGCGGGCCACAATACGCCCACGGCCACACAACGGCCGTGTGAACGAGCCCTTATTGTGGTGAAAATGAGTATTAGCAGGCTGCCTTTAATGCCCCTTTCACACGAGCGGGAGACTCGCATGTCTCCCGCAACGCATCTACAGGGCTGGACTCCTGCACTGACTGGGATCGCATATAATGCTATGCGATCCCTGTCAGTGCCGAGTCCAGCCCTGTAGATGCGTTGCGGGAGACATACGAGTCTCCCGCTCGTGTGAAAGGGGCATAAGGGGTTTCTGTCATCAGAAATCTTGCTATAAAACCTTGTGTCATTTGCAATGCGCAAATGACACCTGATGACAAATATGTTATTTGTACAGCTGTCTGTTGCGCCGTTTTGGGGAAAATTAATGTTTTAAAATATGCAAATGAACCTTCCTAGGTGCAGGGGCGGTAACCCTGCACCTAGTTTCGCCGTATCCCCACCTCTAAACCCTCCTCCGTTCAGTTGATTGACAGGGCCAGGAAGCTAGCTGTGTGGGCGGCCGGCCCTGTCCGAGTCCGAAATCCCGCGCCTGCGCAGTGCGAATAACAATCTGCGCATTGAGGAAGCCAGGACCCGGGCGGGCGGCGGCTCTCAATGCGCCTGCGTGGATCATTATTCGCACTGCGCAGGCGCGGGATTTCGGACTCGGACAGGGCCGGCTGCCCACAGAGCTAGCTGCCTGGCCCTGTCAATCAACTGAATGGAGGAGGGTTTAGAGGTGGGGATACGGCTATACTAGGTGCAGGGTTACCGCCCCCTGCACCTAGGAAGGTTCATTTGCATATTTTAAAACATTAATTTTCCCCAAAACGGCGCAACAGACAGCTATACAAATAACATATTTGTCATCAGGTGTCATTTGCGCATTGCAAATGACACAAGGTTTTATAGCAAGATTTCTGATGACAGAAACCCTTTAAGTACCTCCTTTAGTACCTCCCATAGTCATAGTGCCACCTAACTTATCCTGAGCACAGTAAAAGTAGATCTAAGTAAACATTCTTGTGGAGGACACTGAATGTCAAATGGTACAGAAATTGTAAATTTACTGTGTAGGAAATTAAATCTATACTGGGGAAAACTTGCCATCTCATTTTAGTTGTTAAATTTTACATTTTTGTAACAGAATTGCTACATTTCACACATATATATATATGCAGAGGAGCTTCCAGAGGGCTATATGAGGGCCATTAAAAGGGTGCATCTCACCCAGAGAAAGGCTGGCAATGAGGTAATTAGCAGCCAGCTGAGAAGCTCAGGTAAAGGTGAGCTGGGCTCCTAAATCAGAGCACCCAGTCTGGGGAAGAAACAGGCTGCGCTAAGGTCTGTGGGAGCCAGGACCCTCTAACCCTGTGTAGGGTAAGCACTGTGTTGTGTTTTGGGGAGCTGGGTGTCAGACCCAGATCCCGATAGAGAGGGAGAAATACTCTGTAGTCAGTGGCCAGATGGCCTAAGATTTATATTTATGATTTGTTTGGACTGCTGAAAGGTGACAATAAAGCTGGTCGTGGCCAGTTTGCACCCAAATCTGCAATGTTGGAGTGGCTTCTTGACGCGTGCCAACTGTCTAAGGTGAGAAGACGGCGATCCTGGAGAGCTATGTGACCCTGAGTTGTCACATATGATGGAGGATGCGGGCATGAAAATGGCACACAAAGCTGGGTGCTGCAGAGCTTAAAGGGCCAGAAGTTGTATGTAATTATCAAATAGTCTCCATCTTCTTTCTCTATCTCCATTAGATGCCACTTTATGCTTAAATTGAGTCACCATGACTTGATTTCTATAGGAAGTTAGCTAAGGCTGCGGAATGAGGAACTTGGCGGAACTTGATATATTTGGGCATGGAATTTTCCAGATAGATGAGTAATGCATTTGTGTCTACGTCATTAGCCATTACCATTTTTTTTATTTGTTGTTTTAATGTATACTTGTATGTTTGTGATTGGATATATAAAAATTGATGGCTAAAGGGGGGTGGCTAGATCCACCATGTACATCTAATAAAATTGGCTCTTTGGGCGTGACTTCCTCAGAGAGAATCATTGTGACCAGCAAAGCTGTGTGGTATTGTGATTCTTAGGCCAGCCACATCCCCTGGCACCTGATAAAAACGTATTAACATAATTTGAATCCCACAGACAAGAGAGTGAAGTCTCCTAATTTAGGACTAGTCCTAAATTTCAGCGACACAAGGAATTGCTGGGTTGTAGCTTAAAGGGCCAGAAGCCCAATTTAATGAGACTGTGATGTCTGCGGTGACAAAGAAATGTGAATGCCGAGTTTGTCTCTAGAAACTGGAGGCTGTGGTCTCTGGACTTGTTCGCTGAAAAGTCTGTTGCCATGGGTCTCATGGAAGAATATGTCAGACGGTTGTGGCAGATAAAACGGCAGGAAAACCTGGGCAAACAGATGGGTTATAGCCAAAGTGAAATGGTGCGATTTGATGCAGAGTGGGAGGCTTTGAAGGCACAACTGCAGTTGGCCCTGGAGAGAAAGTCTCCAACGTTGAGTGGACTGTTTGTAAAGGTCCATGGTGTCAGTGATATGCCTGGAGTTCCAGAGGAAATGGGATGTGTGCTGTTGCTAAGGGCAACCAATGGGAACAAAGTGAGGTGAAGAGAGGTTCGACTCTCAGGAGTTCATATGTTCCCTGCCAATATGTACAGAGTCCTAGAGAGAATGTGTGGAGGTGCTGTAATGCTGTTGCCAGGAGCAACCAACCACTACAGCGTGCAGCTGTGAGGCAACAAAGTGATTGATGCTGGAGATGCCATCAAGTGGGAAAGTGTGCACCTGATTGTCCTTTGGTCAGGAGGCCAGAGGAATTGCAGAGGAAGACATGCAAGTTGTTGGTGGGTGGAATCCCACTATAGGTTGAGCTGGATTGTCACCAAAGAGTGTCAAGGGTACTTCCAGAGGTACTGTTATTCCTTAACCCTTAGACTCCCAGCGCTGTACATGTACGTTGCTGGGGCGATGCGGGCACATGGCGCCCGCTCGCACGTGCTGCCAATGTGTGGCCAATCAGGGTGTCTGTATACGATCTGAAAGCTGTAAACCTCGCTGATGAGGTTTACAGCTAAAATAGATAAAAATTAAAAATATATAAAAGTTCAAATCACCCCCCTTTCCGTATAATTAAAAAATAAATACCTAAATAACAATAAATATAGACATCATGGGTTCACCGTGACCGAAAACGCCCGTACTTTTAAAATATAAAAAAAAATTCCAATACAGCGAATTGTGTGGCGGAAAAAAGCGTCCAAATGGCGATTCGCTGTTTTTTGTTGCTTTTTATTCTAAAAAAAATTAAATAAAAAGTGATCAAAAAGTCATACACACCCCAGAATGGTATCAATAAAAACTTCAGATCGCCCCGCAAAAAAATGAGCCCTCATACAGCTCCGTACACATAAATACCAAAAAGTTATATGGATCAAGATATGACAAAAAAAAAGGGCAACTTTATAATTACTTTATCACTATCAAAACGTGGGAAAAACTACACATATTAGGTATCGCCAGATTCGTACTGACCAGTAGAATGAAACTAACTGGTCAGTTTGTAAATAAGAAACCCGTAGAAATTTTTTTGCAATTTCACCCGATTTGGAATTTTTTTCCCGCTTCCCACTACACCATATGCAATATTAAATGATGGCGTTGGAAAGTAAAACTTGTCCCGCAAAAAACAAGCCCTCATACAGCTATGTGAACAGAAAAATAAAACAGTTATGGCTGTTTGAAGGCAGGGAGCGCAAAACGAAAATGCATAACCGAAAAAACCTCCGGTACTGAAAGGGTTAAAGGGGTTCTCCGGGAATTAAGAAAATGAAAATACTTAAATATTACTTTATTATAAATATATTGCCAAATACCTTTCATTAGTTATAATGGCTCATTTTGTCTAGGGAGCAATCAATAGGAGAAATAAAATGGCCGCCGTCCTATTAGTCCACACAAATCCTGTCCCGTCCTCTACTTCATGTCTCTTCATGATCTCCATTCCTACAGAAATTCAGCTGAAGATCTTATCACCTATATTCAGCATCATAATCCCTGACAAGTAGAGCAGAGAGGAGGATGAGGAGCTCTTTACCTCAGTGTTGTGAAGTAACTTGTCCTGCTGTGTGATTAGGACAGGTTTTGTGTGTACTAATAGGACGGCGGCCATTTTATTTCTCCTAATGATTGCTCCCCAGACACAACGAGCCATTATAACTAATTAAAGGTATTTGGGAATATATTTATAATAAAGTAATATTTCCGTATTTTCATTTTCTTAATTCCCGGAAAACCCCTTTAAGACGGGTCCAGAGACTGGTAAGACTGTATTTTTTATTTTGTGACTCATTATGAAATTGTACAACATGAACTGTTAAAGTGTGTTGAACTTGGAGTGGAGTTCTTACTGGGCAGAGACTTCCCATATTTCTGGCAGATATGGGAGGGAGACAAGGTCCCAGATCAGGCTGAGTGTGCTGCTCTGCTACCTAAAAGGGAAAAGCCAGAGGATTCTCAGCCAAAAGTCCGTGAGGTGATGGTGGGTAGAGTCTCATTATTGGACAGTCTGAATTGTGACCAGACAAATGTGCAACCAGAGAAGTTGCTAGGAAAGAGACCTGACCAGGGTGAGACTGTGCTGGTTTCTGTTGAGACTGTGCAACATGGACTTAAAAAGTCTAATGGACTCATAGACAACAATGGGTTAAATGAAAAGGTGGCTGATGGAAAAGAGACACAACTGTTCTGTGGAAACAGTAATGCAGTGTTGCATACTATGGCTAAGCTGCCTTTGTTTCAGGAAGTGGGTACAAAACCTGATCAGGTAAAAGCAGTGTGTGAACTGGCAGGTAAGCCAGCTGAGATGTTTCCCTCACAGGTGTCTGCAGGAGAGAAATTCATTGTTTTTCCTGAATTGTAAGTTACAAGAGGTAACTTTGGGGTAGCTAAACTCAGGGATCCAATGCTAGCCCATGTAAGAGGCCTCAGGATAGTGAAACCTGAGGTTGACAAAACTGTTGTAAAATCTGAAGCTGATGTGGTTACTGAGGAAATGCCCCTAGAGGTCAGGGCTGATAATGACAAGAGTGTGACATGTGATGCTTGTGCTGTGACTGATGGCAGCTCAGAGAGTGATGTTGCCTGTGAAACTAAGGTGATTGCTAGTGGCACCCAATAGTCAATGGTACCTGACGAGATGAGGGTCAAGTCGGTGAGCTTGATGTGGAAAGAGAAAATATCTGTTAGTGACTGTATGCTGGAAGGATGTACAGAACCAGTGATAGATCATGGAGGGACCTTCTTGGAGGCTGCTGATAAAGTGACTGTGTGTGTAGCAGGTGTCAATGCTGAAAAGAGCCTGGGTTCTCTGTTGTGTGATCATCGGGAGGTGTGTGACGATGAACCCTGTATGTCGGCTGGTGCCCTATGTACTGACACCTCAGAGCCAGTTGAGTCAAGCAGTGATATGGAGGATCATACTGAGGTGAATGTAGCTCAAGATGATATATTTGAGTGCCTGGATGATAAAATCAGTAAGATCTGCATGCTGATGGATGTGGTGTTCGATTGTAATGAGCCAGAGATATTTGTAGAAAATTCCTTATAGGTGTCAGTTGTTGGTAAGAAACCTGGAGTATAACATGGAGGATGTCTATGGTAGAGAAGTGTGTTTAGTAGAAATACTAAGGAAATTTATTAAATAAAAAAGTTCCATTAAACATTTTTTTCCATTGAAAAAGCTTTTCAATGTAAAAAATTACAAAAAAAAATCTCCCTAATATGTTTGGTATTGCTGCATCCGTAACGACCTGTACTACCTAAATATAATACAAATTATCCCCCAAGATGAACGCCATAAAAACGTTTTTTTTTTTTAATTACAGAATTGCTAATTTACTTTTAGTTGCCAATGAAAAAACTTAATAACAAGCAAAGTGTAATTTACTCCAAAATGATACCAATGAAAATTAAGTTGTCCTGTAACAAGTACTGCCGGAATCAACTCCATAGAAAGAAAAATTAAAAAGTTATGGGTCTTGGGAAGCTGCGATGCAAAAAGATTTTTTTTTTTAAAAAAAAGGGGGTTTATTGCACAAAAGTAGTAAAATAAACCATGTATTTGGTATCATTGTAATCGTACTGATCCAGAGAATAAAGATATTATGTTATTTATACCGAAAAATGAACTCTTTCCCATCTCTCTCCCAGAAAGAGTTAATAAAAGTTAATCAGAAAGTTACGTGTAGCCCAAAATGGTGCAATTAAAACTACAACTTGTCCTGCAAAAAAAGCCCTCATACAGCTATACAGTCGTAAAAATAAAACAGTTACAGCTCTTGGAAGGCAACAATGAAAAAAGGAAGTAAGGCCCAAAACGGGCTGGTCACTATAGGGTTAAACTGTCTCTGTGATAAAGAGCCTAAGGCTAGGGCTACACGGCGACAGTTGTCGCGTGTCACCCGTCGCAGCCAGGATGCCTGAGTAGCGGGGATCCCATAGAGATGAATGGGATCGCCGCGGCAGTCGCAAGAAATCCAACCGTGTTGGATTTCTTGCGACTGCCGCGGCGATCCCATTCATCTCTATGGGATCCCCGCTACTCAGGCATCCTGGCTGCGACGGGTGTCGCACGACAACTGTCGCCGTGTAGCCCTAGCCTAAATGCAGATGGCTACCTAGTGGAACTGGAAGTCCTAGTATGCCTAGGTCCACATTTGCTATGAACTGCTAAGTTGCTGCCAATCTTATATCGCTCATTCATGGCTTCCTCACTCCACTCACCATGTCTCTAGCTACACCCGGTCACATTCCCTTTGACTGATCTGGAACTTCTGGCATGGCAGGTAGATATAGATTTCAAGCCTTGCATTGCATATCAGTATTTAATGCTACAGTACTCCCTTTTTTCTAATGTGCAGGAGCCATCAAGCAGTCCAATTTTATGATGTATTTTTTTTTTAAATATAAAAGTTGCAATAGACACTGTCCAATTACATATTTTTTGCTACAAAAAATCTTTTTCTTTAAAAAAAAACTAGTGTACTTGACCAGACATCGTTGTGCATCACTGTTCTGCATCACTCTTACATGGTGGGCTCTCTCCAATTGCGCATTGTCTTTAACATTTTTCTGTAAAATTTCATGACAACTCCATCTATCAAGACTAGTGTTTATGTTGTTTTGCACTGCTCACTATTACATTGTAGTGGACTCTGTTTGTTCATTTGAGCATTTTCTCTTAATTATTTGGGAAATTTTATTACAAAAATTTGATACATCACAAACCAGCGTGCCTGATGTTTTGTTGCGCATTACTCTCTATCACATTGTAATGGACTCTGTTGATTTAGACTCTAGTGTACCTGACCTCATGTGCGTCACTCACTGTTATATTGTAGTGCCCAGCAATACAGTGTGACTTCTCATAGTTTAAATAGGCTTCAGAATAAAACATCTGGTGAACGACAGGGTCGCAATGGGTGGGTTAATAGTAAACAAAAGACCCATGTCATGTCATCTGCAAATGATCATGCAGGCAGCTGAAGTGAAACATTTTGCTCCACAGGTGTGGAAAACTTTGCATTTGTGAAAATGAATCAGGTATGGACTTCACACACCCTCCGCTGATGCCAATTAATAAATCTGCTATTGACAGTGGCTATTTACCAGTTCCCCAATGAAGCCAGTGACACTGTCTGAATATTCATCGTGTTCTATACTGTATTGCTGCTACTACTATGCCTACGCAGTCACACATCTCGTATCAATCATATTCCATGCTGTACCTGTACTACTACCTCTGTACAGTCCCACTCCTACCTTGTTCATCAGTTTCATGCTTCAAGTAGATCATTTTTGGATGACTTATTCAGAACAAGCCATTGCTTTTTTAAATACTACCGTGTGCATGTATATAAACATGGAAAGGCATCTGCCCCCATGAAGAGATAATTAATGGAATGCTTGTGAAGAACAAGCCATTGCTTTTTCGGATACTATCATGCATGCATAAATACAGGCTTCTGCCTCTATAAATAATTTTTTTTGACTGCTTAGTCAGAACGAGCCATTGCTTAGCTACTACAATACTACCATGTGTACCAGAGAGAGAGTAACAGAAACCCAGATGTAATACTCTACTGGAAAAGGGCAATGCAAGTCAGTTCTCCTTCAAAAAGGGCAGGCGTACTGAATGTCCAAATATGAAAGTTCTTTAAATAAGACATGCAAGTCAGTTGTTATTTCAAAACAAGAAAACTGTCTCTTGAGTGTCTCAAGAAAAAATTGCCATGGTTAGCTGAGTGGCCTTTGTTGGGATCTTGGGGATGCTCTTTCTCATTAGAGGGGGGAAATCTAGTGGTAACGTTGACCTTTTCAATCAGTGCTTTTCATAATAAGATTTACCCCTGGCTGTAGCCTTGACCTGCTCAATCAGTTATTTTTTATAATTGGATTTTCACCTGGTGGTAGCCTCAAACTCTTCAGTGCTTTTTTACAAAGGAAAGATAATTTACATACCTTTTGGGTTTCTGGGAAACAGCACACCTAAGCTTATCTGATGCTTGTAGTAGTAAAAAATGCTAATTTCTATATATTTTTTCCAGGGCAACTTTCTTGAGACACTCAGCACTCTTGTCCTTTTGGAAAGCGAACTGCTTTGCATATCTCTTTTCCAATAAAGTATTACACATCTCTTTCTCTCTCTCTCTCTGTCTGTCTGTCTCTCTCTGTCTGTCTGAACAAATCACAAGAAATTCGAGTTCACTAGTATCCAAATTTTGGGGGAAATTCAGTACAAATTCCAAATTGGTATAATTTAGAGATGAGCGAGCACTAAAATGCTCGGGTGCTTGTTATTCGAGTCGAACTTTTCCCGATGCTCGGGTGCTCGTTTCAAATAACGAACCCCATTGAAGTCAATGGGAGACTCGAGCATTTTTGCGGGGGACCAAGGCTCTGCCTAGGGAAGGCTGGGTGAAAACCTGGAAACCTCAGAAAATGATGGAAACACCACGGAAATGGACAGGAAACAGCAGGGGCAGCATGCATGGATGCCTCTGAGGCTGCCTAATCCCACCATTACCCCAAATTCTCAGGCAACAGCCTGGTGGTTACCCTCATGGCAATTGTGCTCACCCAGACAAAGAAAGGAGAGGCACATGCCCATCACATGTTAGGGAAGCACCCAACTAGGTGCAACGAAGGTCCATCACCACCTGCAGGTGACACCACTGCTCATGCTGGCACTGCAGCTGACATCAAGTTTAGTATCTGTTCTTATCAGTTGCTGTGGCTGTTGGTGGTAAAGTGGTGAGCATAGCTGCTTCCCAAGCAGTTGACCCGGGTTCGATTCCTGTCTATCGCAGGAGGCAATTAAAAGAAGATCTAAAAAAAAAATCAGTACAATATCTAATACGTCCCCTACCTGGGTAAATTGTTTGGAGAGAGGGCCTGTAGGTGGGGGGGGGGGAGGTTTCACTGGAAGAGCCAGAGGAGTGCCCCCTGGGCTAGCGTGTGTGGTGGTGACAACAGCCAGAATGGATTTGGAAAAACTGTTGCTTCAACCGGTATGGTATCGATTTTTCTCAGTTTAATACCGTATACGTCCCCTATCTTGGGACCTTATATTTCATAGATTTTTCGACCACGGAAAATGGAAAAAGAGCTTGCTCTGGCCAGGGGAGTATCTTTCCCACTGCAGCTAAGGGGACGTGTCCATGCTCTGCCTATCACAGGTCAGGAGGCAATTAAAAGAAGAAAACCAAAAAACATCAGTACAATATCTAATACGTCCCCTATCCGGGTAAATAGTTTGGAGAGAGGGCCTGTAGGTGGGGGGAAGGAGGTTTCGCTGGAAGAGCCAGAGGAGTGCCCCCTGGGCTAGCGTGTGTGGTGGTGATAACAGCCGGATGTATTTACGACGACGCAGGACCCCAACTTAAAAATTTAGCATCAACCGTACAGTCGTAAA
>ONZH01002988.1:0-43372 GCA_900303285.1 Rhinella marina
CCACACTGCAGTTTTAGTAATCACGGCTATCTACAGACTGCCCTGATTACTAATACTGGGCTTAGTGCTTGCTGGTATGGCCAGCACTAACCCCAACATCTATTACCTCGGCACCCACCGCCACCAGGGGTGTCGGGAAGAGCCGGGTACCCGCAGGACTGGACCTTCTAAATTGAGGGTCCGGTTCTTGGGCAGCGGCAGGCTGTTACTGTTAGGCTTGGAAGGGCCAATAACCATGTCCCTTCCCACCCTGGTAGTGCCAGGCTGGCACTGCTGGTTGTATCTGACTGGAGAAGGAAAAAAAAGGGGGACCCAACGCCATTTTTTTTTAAATTATTTAATTATTTTTGAATAAATTTGGTGGCGCTGTGGTAAAACTTACCACTCTGCGCGCCGTCTTCCTGCTGGATGGGAGGAGGGAGCTGCCAGAGAAGGTAAGTAGTGTCTCTGTGTGTCTGTCTTTGTACTTTTTTTTAAAAATTTTGGTGTAAACCGAGCGGGGGGTGCCTGATTTACTTCCCATAGACTTCAATTATGCTCGGGTGCTCGGCTGACCACTCGAGCACCCCTGAGGTGCTCGATCATCACTAATGAAATTTCTAAATTTCACTTTTTTGGCAGATTTACCATTTTAGTCCATTTGTTCTTTAATAAATCTAAAGTTAACAGCCAAACAAAACTCAAATATTTATTACCCTGATTCTGCGGTTTACAGAAACACCCCACATGTGGTGGTAAACTGCTGTATGGGCGCATGGCAGGGCACAGAAGGAAAGGAGTGCCTGGTTTTTGGAAGGCAGATTTTGCTGGACTGGTTTTTAGACACCATGTCCCATTTGAAGCCCCCCCAGATGCACCTTATAGTACAAACAATCAAAAAGTGACCTCATTTTGGAAACTATGGGAAAAGATGACAGTTTTATTGGTACTATTTTGTGGTACATATGTTTTTAATCGCTCTATATTATTTTTTTTGGGAGGCAAGGTAACCGAAGAATGGATGTTTTGGCACTGTATTTATTTTTTGTTTCCCTACGGACCGCGGCATGGAAGGGGTTAAACGGCCAACATCACTGCCAGCGGCCAGATGTCGGCCGTTACATTAGATTGTCAGCTGTATGTTACAGCTGACGATCTAATACCGCTCTGCCATCCTGAAAATGGGGGGTGATTGAAAGGGAGGGGGAGTTAATTACTTACAGACGACGCTGCTGCTGCAGGAGGGCGGGGAGTGGAGTCCCGTTTGGCCATTCTGAAATATTAAAACATAGCAGTGCAGCCCAATGTCCTCAGGTACATCGGCGCTGCGCTGCTAAACTCTGCGATTGGTCAGTCAAATCTGACTGACCAATCACAGGGGTTCTAAGGCAGGGACCACTGTGATTGGTCCCCTGCCGGGTGCATGGACAGCTCTGCTGTCTGTGACACCAGTTTACAAGCAAGTGTCACCGCAAGTGTACTACCACCACATCATGACGTACATAGTACGTCACTCGTCACTAAGGGGTTAAAAGTGTCCTGTCTGACCCAGGAAGAAGTACAGCAGTGTCTTAAAAGACTAAAATAGACAAATCGCTATGACCAGATGGCATACACCCCTAAGAGAATTAAGTAAGGTCATAGCCAGACCCTTATTTCTGATATTTAAGGACTCTATACTGACAGAGGTGTTCTACAGGATTGGGGCATAGCAAATGTGGTGCCAATATTCAAAAAGGGTCCAAAAACGGAGCCTGGAAACTATAGGACGGTAAGTTTAACATCTGTTGTGGTTAAACTGTTTGAAGGTTTTGTAAGAGATCCTATCTTGGAGTACCTCAATTAAAATAAGCAAATAACGCCATATTAGCATGGCTTCTTGTCCAACTAATTGAATCAGTTTCTATGAGGAGGTAAGTTCTAGACTTGACCGCGGCGAATCAATGGATGTCGTATATCTGGACTTCTCCAAAGCATTTGACACTGTACCACATAAAAGGTTAGTATATAAATCTCTTGACGCTGAAAAAGCGTTCGACAGGGTGCACTGGGGATAATTGGGCATGGTTCTTCAGAAGTTCAGCTTCTGTGGACCCATCCTCTCTGCTATCCTGGCCCTGTATACTACACCATTGGCTAAATTGCTGGCCTCTGGCTTCATGTCTGATTCGTTCCGAATTTCTAACGGCACGAGGCAGGGGTGCCCATTGTCACCTTTAATTTTCGCATTGGTCATGGAACCCCTAGCGGAATCCATCCGTTGTGACTCGCGGATTTCTGGTATAAATGTAAGAGACCATTCTCACATCATCGGTCTATATGCAGATGACGTTATTCTCATTCTCACCAACCCTGAAGCATCTTTAGAGGCTGCACTATCCATTATTGACAGCTTCTCAAGCTGTTCATATTACAAGTTGAATGCTTCAAAAACGAATGTGTTATCCATCAGTTTTGTCGGATGAAGCCAGGGGCCAGCTACAGTCCCGATACCCCTTTCAATGGTCTACAAAGTCTATTTAATATCTGGGGATTAAGTTGGTCAGCACCGTATCGGATACCTTATCCATTAACATTTCTAATTTACGTTCAGATTTGAAAAAAGATTATGTAAATATGTCCAAAGTCAATCTTTCCTGGGTTGCTTGCATAAATGCTGCTAAAATGTTGTCTTTACCAAAGATATTATATTGTTTCAGGTGTCTTCCTCTGATAATTTCTACAAAGCAGATTGCACTGCTTAAGTCGGATCTCATGTCCTTCATTTGGGGCACTAAAAGCCCGAGAGTAGTTAAATCCGCTCTACACCCTCCAATCCGCTTGGGGGGATTAGGGGTTCCAGATATTTATAAATACTATCTGGCAAGTCTTGCTGAACAGGCGTTGGAATGGTGGTCTCCGTGTGCGCCTTAAAAATGGATACAAATAGAGGAGTCGTATACTAAAAGTTTGTCCCTGAAGGCACTCCTTGCAGCACGTATTATAAGACACTTCCCCTATGAGCCCCCTCTTGCAACCATGCAGGCCACTTGGTTCGCTTGGTCCAAGCTTGTAGACTCCAAGTCTTATTTCCATCTTCCCATTACCCAGCTACCTCTTAGGGCCTTGGAATACCATTCCCACTATATCCCTGTCTGAGTGGATAGCAAAAGGCATTCATTCTGTTGGTTGCCTGTATGACAACTCCTCTATAGTGGATTTTGCTACACTCCATACTAAATACTATTTGCCCAATAGAGTGTTTTATCAATATTTGCAAGTATGGCACCTTTTAAACTCGGTCCATATCCCACCGCCACAGTCTCCAGGAGTCAAGTCAATCATAGCGTTTCTAAATGGTAGGCCATCTCAGAGACCCAAAATCTCTACCTTGTACCTTATCTCTTTAAATCTGAGCTCGGACGCTAAACAAGCTTATATGGTGAGATGGGAGCAGGAACTAGAGAAATCCTTTTCTGTAACCCAATGGCGCCAGGCAATGCTTTGTTCATTTCGCTGTTCTAAATGTATAAATCATATTGAACAAGCTAGGAAAACACAGCTTCGCTGGTACTTGACGCCCAACAGCCTTGCCCATCTGGTTCCTGATTATTCACCCTTGTGTTGGAGAGGCATTGGTTCTCCTCTACATATGTGGTGGTCATGTCCCTCTGTTAGAGGTTTTTGGCCTAAAATAGTTGACATGATTGTAGCTTGTCCAGAACTTTTTGTGTTAGGTATAGGCTTGGCATCCCTTCCTGCCAATAGTAGATGGGTTATTTTTCATATCCTGTCAGCAGCAAGGAACGTCATAGCTAGGCAGTGGAAGCACAGACGACTTGAAGGCATTGTATTGCTTTGCTTTATTTTGTGTTTATGTTGCTCGTGTACATGTTGTACTCTCTTTCATAAAAAATCCTCAATAAAAATTATTGAAAGTTAGTTTATAAAATGAGAATGCTTGGACTGGGAGAAAATGTCTGTATGTGGGTAAGTAACTGGCTCAGTGATAGAAAACAAATGGTGGTTATTAATGGTACACACTCATATTGGGTCACCGTCACAAGTGGAGTACCAAAGGGGTCAGTATTGGGCCCTATTCTCTTCAATATATTTATTAATGATCTTGTAGAAGGCTTGCACAGTAAAATATCAATTTTTGCAGATGACACTAAGGCTACTTTCACACTAGCGTTTTAAAATTCCGGTATTGAGTTCTGTCATAGGGGCTCAATACCAGAATAAAACGCTTCAGTTTTGTCCCCATTCATTGTCAATGGGGACAAAACTGAACTGAAGACAACGGAATGCTCCTGAAAGCATTCCGTTCCGTCTTCAGACCGGAGAACAAACCGCAGCATGCTGCGGTTTGCTCTCCGGCCCAGACATCCGCACCAAGACGGATCCGGAATGACCCCCAATGCAAGTCAATGGGGGTGGATCCGTCTGGTGTGACCACAATGGTAACCGGATCCGCCCTCCATTGACTTTCAATGGAGTTCATGACGGATCCGGCTACACATACACATATACAGACATAGACATACACATAAACATACACAGACATATACACATACAAATACACATACATACTTACATGCTCCCCGGCAGGTCTTCAGAGCGTCGGAGGGACAGGACGGCGCGCACAGGTGGACAATTCCACCAGGCGCCCAGCAGAGGGCGCTGTGGGGAATCGTCACCTGTGCGAGCCGTCCTGTCCCTCCGACGCTCTGAAGACCTGCCGGGAGCATGTAAGTATGTATCTGTATTTGTCTGTGTATATGTGTGTGTATGTTTATGTGTATGTATGTACTGTGTGACATGTGTGGGGCCGGAGCGCGGTTCCGGCTCCACACATGTCACTGCGGCAGGCCTGATCCGGCACACCCTTCACCTGCCGGATCAGGCCTGCCGCTAGTGTGAAAGTAGCCTAAACTATGTAAAGTAATTAACACAGAAGAGGACCGTACACTGCTACAGATGGATCTGGATAGATTGGATGCTTGTAATGCTGGCGTCTTTGGATCTTGCTCATATAGAGAAAGGGTAAAAGAGACCAAGGGCGCACAATCGTGAAGTACGTTTCAGTAATACAGTTAGTAACAATATGGTAAGATGAAGGCTCACCTTGTAGGGTTGTGCTGTAGGCACAACGCTATTGTAGGCGTAGAAATTTGTAGGGACTTTGCTCCAGAGGATGCAGCCGTAGATGTTTTGTCTTTCAGACCAGTATGCCAAATCCCACCAAGAGAGTATCGTATAGAAAAATAGAAAATCTGCTTTCTGGCGCAAAAGGAATCTGGTCCAGACGTCCCCAAATATTATTTATGACAATTCTTTATTGTCAGACATAAGGTGCACAGCCAATAAAACAATGCGTTTCGGGGCTAACAAGAGCCCCTTCTTCAAGTTACAAACATATATACACACAGGCAGACATACATATATTTATGTAGAGTACATAACTTAAAAGAACCGTCAAAAAACCGGTACGCGGTAGTAGGCGGTACGTAGTGGGTGGAGCTACCCAACAATGTCATTTCCAATCAACATAAGTCACTAATATTTTCATACATACAAAATCCTTGTCTAGATGTCTATAAATAATGTGCAGGTTTAAAGATAATATATTCTATAGAAAGCGCTAAAGAACGAGCGGTAGTTTATAAAAACGATCTATAACTAAAATAAGTCATGTGACCAGCCGTGGAGCGCAAGTGTGGAACGCTTGCAACTTCAGGGCAGGTCATCACGTGGGTAGGAGGCCAGTAGAGCGTGATAGTCTCCACAAGCTTCAGTGGAGAGCGGGAGGCTGGCCCATGATGCGGGGAAGCTGTCACGTGACCGCACCAGGGCGGTCATGTGACCTGTTGCTAAGAGACCGAGACGCTAAGTACCGCCTACACATGTGTTTTTTTGGCGGTTCTTTTAAGGTATGTACTCTATATAAATATATGTATGTCTGCCTGTGTGTATATATGTTTGTAACCTGAAGAAGGGGCCCTTGTTAGCCCCGAAACGTGTTGTTTTATTGGCTGTGCACCTTATGTCTGACAATAAAGAATTGTCATAAAAAATATTTGGGGACGTCTGGACCAGATTCCTTTTGTGCCAGAAAGCAGATTTTCTATAAGATTGGATGCTTGGGCAGAGAAGTAGCAGATGAGGTTTAACACTGACAAGGAGGGCTCAGCCGGGCCCCTGGGCATTGGCCCATAGGGAAATTCCCTTGTAAGGTTTATGGCCAATCCGCCCCTGCACATGGGAAGGAATAATGCAAGTCACCAGTACATACTAACTGGTAAAATACTGGGTAACACTGACATGGAAAAGGACTTAAGAATTTTAGTGAACAGCAAACTAAGCTGTAGAAACCAGTGTCAGACAGCTGCTGCCAAGGCCAATAAAATAATGGGCTGCATCAAAAGGGGCATAGATGCCCATGATGAGAACATAGTCCTGGCACTTTACAAATCACTAGTCAGACCACACATGGAGTACTGTGTACAGTTCTGGGCTCCTGTGAACAAGGCAGACATAGTACAGCTGGAGAGGGTTCAGAGGAGGGCAACTAAAGTAATAACTGGAATAGGTGGACTACAGTACCCTGAAAGATTATCAAAATTAGGGTTATTCATGTTAGAAAAAAGACAACTGAGGGGAGATCTAATAACTATGTACAAATATATCAGGGGTCAGTACAGAGATCTCTCCCATCATTAGAGATGAGCGAATCTATTCGCCGCTTCATAGATTCGTTACGAATCCTCCTTCATTCCTACTATGAAGTGAATCCGGATTTATTCAGATTCGCTTCGTATTATTCGTAAATGTTCTTAAAATTTTGAACGCTAACGCTACGTACGCATTCTAATTGCCTACCGGCCCCCAGAAGCGGGAAAATGATGATATGCCCCCTCAAGAGCGGGAAAGTGCAGATACACCCCCCTCAGAAGCGGGAAAAACCAGCCTGGCCCACCTGGAACTATCTATTTGCAAGTATAGGGAGTGAAGACTCCTCCCTCATTAATCCGCCCTCCTCTCCAGTTCAAGCCAGCGATGAACAAGATACCACAGCATGGTGAAACAACTGCGACCAAAGTGGGGAGAGATGGTGTTTGGTAGCGAGTACCCACCGTCCATTTGAGAGGAGATCACAGTTTCACAATTGGCCAAGAGAATCTCACCGGTTCCTGACTCGATGTTCGCCGTGCCGGCTGGTGCGGCGGAGGCGGCTGGAGCGTCCACTCTGCCGCCCAGGAGGAGAACAATAGCACCTTCCATGCAGCAGAATCCCATTGTGCCTGCATCAGTGACGGCCCATGGCCAGACCCTATCGGACTACAAGAATGCGGTGGAGGACTGGGTCATCCAAGTACTGGACTATCCGAGGCTGGGAGACCCTACACTAGAAAAGCGTAAGGGAACCGTCCTATGGTTTTCAGTGGAGCGAGGCTGTGGCTTCCTTGCGGAAGATGAAGACTGCAAGAAGTACTTTGTGGGCCGCAGGTCTGTGTAACGGCCATACCTGCCCCAAACCCGTCACAGCCTATATGTGGGGGATCAGGTGGAATATACCCCCACTGCATCCCTAAAAGACCCCTTTGCTACCGGGGTTACTTTATTGTCTAAGCCCCTGGTACCTGCATCCCCACCAGAAGTTTGGCCGGAGGAACCAGCAGGTGCAGGACGCGTGCACTGCCTACAGGAGTCACCAGATGGCACCCTCTGTTTCAGGGAGAAGCCACAGCCAGAGCCTCTGATCCCTGGATTGCCACCACCACCACCAACACAGTCCTTTCACCTGGGTCAGCTGACAACATCATCGTTTACTTTCCAGTCCACGGTAATCCAGTACCATGGAAAATGAAGTCAGCAGCAGCCTGAGAAGCTGGCGGTTCTACCTTGGGTGCAGCCTAGCATCAAACCGCTGCAGCCAGAAGTCCTTACATCTGCTGTCCCGGCAGGAGAATTTGGAAAAGTGAAGGCGCAAGTGGCTGCAGCGCTCACCAGTGTGACCACCACCCGGTCAAGTCTGAATTCTGGCAGAGGAGGGCAGTGGAGCTCAACCACGGCAGCCAGATTGGCCTACAGGAGGCAGGAGCGTCCTCTAATGTCATTTAGCAGCAGTTCCAGCGAGGAGGACTTCAGGTCCCTCATCTGAGGAACCCTTCTACTGGCTGTCAGTCTGGCTGATTTAAAGGACACCTCTGGACCTATGGGAGCCACAACATGGACTGCACCTGACGGGTGAGAGCTAGTTGGCACTTGTTTATAGTTTATCTTGTTTTTATTGCCCCCGTTTGACTCTCACCCAGATGGACATGGCTTGTCAGGACTCCCCCCATTCTGCAAAAAATTCCCAGTTGCGCCTATTCCCCCCCCCCTTCTCAGGTTATTTGGGAGCCCCCTTTGCAAAAAGGGTTCTCTATTTGCTGCTATTTAATAGTATCCATGTGGATTACACGTTGCCTGTTTGGATTACAAAATTACCTCCCGTGGATTACAATTGAATTTTGGACTGTGTTCCAGTGTTTTATGCCAAGCAGCCATAAGGAGAGACTCAAACGTATATCTGAGCCTAATATGCTTGCAAATGTGAAATTGATTGCACTAAAATGTTTGCATAATTATGTCTTTTCAGTATTTTAGCATTAATGTTTTTACGGGTTCAGCAATGTTCAAACACTTTAGCCCATTGTGTGTATTCTTTTTCAGGTACTGCAATGTGTCCTATTATGCACTTATTGTATGGTGTTTTTAGTAAATTATGCACTTAGCCGGATAGCTAGTACTTTTCTACCTCATATGGACTGCCTCTGCTGAGAACCGTGGCCTAGCCTCGTGCGTGCGTATGATGCAATTGCGAATCAATAGTACGCTAAGGATTCGTACGCACTTTGTACGCTAATGCTTACGCAATCAGTTCAGTAGCGTACTTTTCACAACGCTTAGACTGTATGTTTGTAATTTGTGCCAAAATGTTCGCAATGGCGAATCTTGTCATAAATTCGTTGATTATTCGCCGAAGCGAATTTTTGATGGTTCGCTCATCTCTACCCATCATCTATTTATCCCCAGGACTGTGACTGTGATGAGGGGACATCCTCTACGTATGGAGGAAAGAAGGTTTGCACACAAACATAGAAGAGGATTCTTTACAGTAAGCGCAGTGAGACCATGAAACTCTCTGTCCGAGGAGGTGGTGATGGTGAGTTTACTAAAAGAGTTCAAGAGGGGCCTGGATGTATTTCTGGAGTGTAATAATACTACAGGTTATAGTTACTAGAGATGGGTTGTTGATCCAGGGAGTAATTCTGATTGCCTGACTGGAGTCGGGAAGGAATTTTTTTCCCCCTAAAGTGGGGAAAATTGGCTTCTACCTCACAGCACTGGCGTAGCTATAGGGGTCGCAGAGGTTGCAGTTGCGACCGGGCCCCTAAGCCAGGAGGGCCCTTGCCAGAAGTGCTCTACTAATTGCCTATTTTTCGTTTTATAAAATGCAGTGCATCTTATAAAGCGAACACTAGTGAGCGCTTCCATATTGGAAGCGCTCAATAGCCTGCAGGAGGAGGGGGAGAGAAGTGATGCCAGCCCTGTACTCGGCAAAGCCTAGAATGTATTTGAGGTCGTGACATCATGAGATCATGTGACCTCTTCTTCCCGCCCCTTACAGACTGTGTCAGATACAAGAGAAGAGCTGTAAGGAGAAGCAGAGCAAGAGCAGCACTGCAGCGTCCAGAGCAGGGAGAGTGCAGGCAGGTCTGCAGTGGTCAGTGATTTCTGGTGAGGGGTCTGGGGGCTGTATTTTTATGTAGTTTGTAGTGGATTATATAAGGGGTCTAAGAGCTGCTGGAAGCTGTTATAAAGTCAACTACAGTTACATTACTCATCATACGTCACCTTGCAAAGTATTTTTAACTCCTTAGTGCCCCTCCTCCGCACTGTGGATTTTGCCTCCTCTGTGCCCTCTCCACATGGTGCATTTTGCCTCCTCTGTGCCCTCTCCATACTGTGATTTTGCCTTCTTTGTGCCCCCTCCATACTGTGGTTTTGCCTCCTCCGCTCCCCCTCCACCTCCCCCTCCAGTGGGTTTTGTCTCCTCTGCGCCCCCTCCACGAGGTGGGCTTTGTCTCCTCCGTGCCCCCTCCACACGGTGGGTTTTGTTTCCTCCGTGTCCCCTCCACGCAGTGGGTTTTGCCCCCTCCGTGCCCCCCTTCACAGGGAGGTTTTGCCTCCTCTGTGCCCCCTCCACATGATGCGTTTTGCCTCCTCTGTGCCCCCTCCACACAATGCATTTTGCCTCCTCTGTGCCCCCTCCACACAGTGGTTTTGCCTCTTCTGTTCCCCCTCCACACTGTTTTGCCTTCTAAGTGCACTATAGTCCACACACAGATTTTTGCAATAAGCGATGCCTCTAATCCCATCCATTCTTCTCTGCGCTCCAGCACAATAAGAATGCCCACTTATTGCCATCTACAAGAGTGATGTGCCTCAGGGTCCATTCACATGTCTGCAAGTGTTTTGCGGTCCGCAAATTGCGGATCTGGAAAACACGAAAACCAGCCATGTGCATACCAGCCATGTGCATACCGCATTTTGCAGACCGCACATGGCCGGCACTATGATAGAAATGCCTATTCTTTTCCGTGGCTGCGGACAAGAATAGGACATGCTCTATCTTTTTTGCTTGGCCATGGAACGGAGTGCAGATGCGGACAGCACATGGTGTGCTGTCTGCATCTTTTGCGGCTCCATTGAACTGAATTAGCCTGCACCGATTCCTTGAAATTGCGGAATAGATGCGGGCCCATTCACACGGACATGTGAATGGACCCTTAGGGTAAATGCACGTGATCAGGATTGCGTGCGGAAAATCCGCACCCTAGGTCATATACATTTTATACTATGAGAATTTGAAATTCTCACGCTGATTTATTCTGTGCAGATTTTGACTTATGGTGCGGATTTTAAAATCCGCAGTATGTCAATTTATTTTTCCTGACCGGATTTTCTCCATTCACTTCAATGAAGAGGAAGATCCGTACCAATTCCACAGGCGGAAAATCCGCACCAATACAACACCTGCAGGTTTCAATGCAGATTGTCCACACATAAATCCTGAACGGGTGCATTTACCCTTAGGGTGAATTCACATCAAGTGTCATGCCGCCGTTTAATGTACACATTAGGAAAAAAAACTCCCTCTATATACATTATATACCCTCCTCCACTCCTCCCTCTATATACCCTACTCCAGTCCTCCCTCTATATACACTATATCCCCTCCTCCCTCTATATACACTATATCCCCTCCTCCACTCCTCCCTCTATATACACTATATACCCTCCTCCAGTCCTTACTCTATATACACTATATCCCCTCCTCCAGTCCTCCTTCTATATACACTCCTCCAGTCATCCCTCTATATACACTATATACTCTCCTCCAGTCCTCCATCTATATACACTATACCCCCCTCCAGTCCTTTCTCTATATACACTCCTCCAGTCCTCCCTCTATATACACTATATACCCTCCTCTAGTCCTCCCTCTATATACACTATATGCTAGATGCTGAGAATTTGGTATACATATGTGTACAATTCATCGTAACATAGTAGGTTTCCCATTTGGGGCTCTCCGATTGTTGCAAAGCTACAACCCCCCCAGCATGCTGGGAGTTGTAATTTTGCTTCCATTGCAATGCCATATGTTGAAGATTGCTTCTCAGTCTTTAGTTATAACCTGCCTTCCTGAATCTAACTACCTACTGTATCTCAGTGCACATATAACACACTAAAATATCATCCAATTACCCATGACTGACTCGCTATAGGAGGATTGGGACTTCTCAGAGGCTGGAGCATGGGTTAATTCCCTCACCAAGCATGAAATTGAACCAGTTCTGAGGGAAATATACAGATGTGATCTTTTTGCTGTGCCTTCACGGAGCATGGAACTGAATGCTGATAAGGGATATTATGAGTGAAATAACCAGTGTGTGTGTTAAATCCAATACAACTCGCCTGGTAAAAAGCTGCAAATGTAATCAGTTACCAATTAAACCTCCAAGCAGGGGCGTAGCTAAAGGCTCATGGGCCCTGGTGCAAGAGTTCAGCTTGGGCCCCCCTTCCCTTATTGCTCTGTGTGTCTTCTTATGCGGCACAAGGGTCTTTGGGCCCCCTCAGGCTCCTGGACCCGGTAGCGACTGCTACCTCTACACCCCCTATAGCTACGCCCCTGCCTCCAAGATAAAGCAGGATACTGTCTATAGATTATAGGGGTTGTGCAGCACTAGTATATTAATTATCTGTCCTCAGAATATCTTATCAATATCATGTCAGCGGGGGTCTGACTCCTGACACCCCAGCTGATCAGCTGTGTCAAGAAGCAGTGGTGCTTGTGAAAGTGCTGCGTCCTCATCACTGTTTAACTGCACTCTGTCTAGATCTAGACGGAGTGCAGTTAAACAGCGGTGCAGTGTGACTACAACTGCTCGTCCTATTCACTTGAATGGGACAAGCAGCTGTAATTACACTGCACGGCCACTACAAGTTAGATGGTGTGTTGTTAAACAGTGAAGAGGAAGCACGAGTGCTGCGGTCTCTTCAAACAGATGATTGGTGGTAGTGCCGGCAGTTTGATCTGATATTGATGACCTATTCTGAGGACGGGTCATCAGTATACTAGCGCCGCACAACCCCTTTAATCTACGATATTTCATAATCCAGTCCAGAATTCTTCTAATGGAAGGGATGCAACCTTCTTTAGAGTAGATCATCTCTCCTCCTTCTGGAGGACCCAGCATGTTAACGTATTACAACAAAAGTCCATTGTAATTCTTTATTTGTCCTTGTGGTGTGCTGTAGGGGAATTGAACACTTGATGCCAGATTCCCCCACTGACCACTGGGAGACCCACCAGTGGGAAATCCCATGAAAAACGATTTGCTGGGAGACTAATTGCAGCAAGCAGACTTATTGTCATCCTCCTTATTAGTTAATAGCTAGGTGCACACCAGGGGCAGATTGGCCATAGACCTTACAAGGAAACTTCCCGGTGGGCCAATGCCCAGGGGGCTAGCTGAGCCCTCCTCAAGGCCGAACAGTGGAAGTTTTTGGGGATGTATTTTCTTCTGCTGGCAGTCTTTTGTGATGGACTGTGGTATTTGGCTCTGTTGGGATGGTATAATGTGCCACTATATGGTATTGCTGGCCCTACCTTCCATCAATTTGGACCCGACTTCAAAACGGGGCCACTTTTAGTATTTTTTCCAGGGCCTCTTTAAGTTCCCAGTCCGCCCCTGGTCCACACTATTATATAATAATCATGGCCTCGAGTCTCCGCAGGCTGTCAGGGCACTTTGAGAGTTGTGGAATCACAATAGCTGGAGATCCACATGACAGAGATCACTGCTCTATAGCTGCACCTTGCCTCACACAGTCTAACTATCCACAGATTTGGCCGAGTGCTGTGCTGAATGAATCACTCCTTGCGTCACCCGGCCTCTTAATAAGCTGCTTATTTGTGTTACATGTGTATGATGATCCGTAAAAGCTGATCAATTACATCAACGTGTAAAAGACTTTTCATGCCAATGGGCTGGTGTCCGAATGCGGCAGTGGAAGAGACTGTGCGGTAACAGATGGTGTTGTGTTCAGATAAAATTGAACATCACTAGCAAATCTCTTGTTGACTGCATTTGACGGTCTCCGAAGATTTGACTCTATAAAGGCTCTATAAAGGTTGTTACTTTAATTAGAATCATGTAGAGCTAAATCTAAAATTAGGAGGAAATACAAAAAAAATATCTCATACGTTAATGCAAATTATGCTTCTAAGCCTAGAGGAGAAGTGCTAATGCAGAGGCCTGGGAGGAGCTGCAGCAGCGGATAAGAGTGGTAGTGGCTCTGGCTGTAACAGTCAATCACAGTGGCTTTCCTCACATGGTTACTCCCTAGGACCACGCAGTGAAAGAGGGCACACCCTTTCTTTCCCCGGGGCAAACCCTGATACTGGGGCTCCTGCCTAATGGATGTTGGGTGCAAGGCAGGGTGTGTAGAATGCAATGGCTAGTGTATGGTGCAGGAGTTAGTAACCAGGCCAGATGTAGCAGAATAAATGTTCCTCTTTACTGAAGTACAAAATAGCAGCTGTAGTACATCCAACTAGCGCTGAACGAATCGATCGTTGTTCGATCCGAATTTCAGGGAAAATTCGACTCGCTGCAAAGCTTAATCTCCTCATGCTTTGTAGTAGTGAATTGATTTCCCCTGAATGGCAGTAAAAAACAAACAAACAAATAAATCATACTTACCCCATCAATTTTAGCGTGAAAAGCCGGCCGCTGCCATCTTGATTGAAGATCTCAAGCAAAATCCTGCACGTGATGAGGACATCACAGGCCGCACAAGATTTTGCATTAGATCTTCAATCAAAATGGCGGCGGCCAGCGTTTTGCGATCAAATGGGTGAGGTAAGTATGATTTCATTTTTATTTTACACTGTGTTATTACTGTCAGATGCCACGATCAGCTATGAACATGGCATCTGAGGGGGTACAATGACGGGGAGAGGCACAATTGCCACTTCCTGTCATTGCATCCACTACTTACATCGACTGATTGAAAAACACAGTTCTAACTGTACACAGTACAATTCTTCCCATATTGCCCTCTCTATCTGTCTCAAGTCTCTTCCTGCAAAATCTATGGTGGGCAATTGTACTGGTTGCTATAATGTCCACTGAGGTATACAGGGTTTTATAGATACGACTACCCAGGTCATCGTTACGTGTGAAGGGTGTCTTGACAGTGTCCCTCACTGTAATAAAGTCTTACAGAGGCTCTGTCACCTGTTTCAAGTATACCATGCTAGATATATAGTGAAATAGGGCCCCGAACGCTGATCACAAACATACCTTTATTTCCCTTATTTCAGGTCCGATCACACTGTAAAATTCACTTTTAAAAATATGCTAATGAGAAAACTGAGTACTCGGAGGCGTGCTTCTTGCTTCTGAGCACCGCATCTTCGACACCCTCCTGCCTGTTAGTGCTGCCCTGTATGTAATAAAAAGGCCCCCCATTAATTTCATTGACAGCACTATAATCACTGGTCTAGCGCTCAGATCCCAACTGTACTCACTCCAACGTATGTGATATGTGTGTGATCAGCGTTTGGAGCCCTACCTCACTATATATCTAGCATGGTATACTTGAAAAAGCTGACCGAGCCTCTTTAACAGCTTATGGTAGCAGGTTACCTTACTGACTCCAATGCTTGGCCATGCAGACTCTAGGTTCTCTAGTTCTCCCCTTTGTCTTACTCCTTCCTTCCTTCTGTAGATCATGCTTGTAGCTTTTTGGCCCTAAGAAGAAGGAGTACAAGTCAGCTTTCTTTCCCTTCCAATCCCTCCCTATCACTAGGGACTAGAGCTAGAGGTGGAGCCAGTCCACATCTAACCTCCTGCATCCATTCATGGTTATACTGGGTGCAATACATACAGTAGCATGACATAACATTATATAACATATAGAAATGAATAATTTGCAGATACCCCATTGCTCAGGGGTACTGCACTAGTATGTTACTCACTTTGCGTTATCTCTCTGCTCTCCACTCCTAGCCACATTTGGTTGTATGGGCAACCAGTGTGGAGCCATGACAACACCACAGATTTAAATTTTTTACCACATCTTTGCCTGACATCATCCTTGCCTTACACGGCGCGTACTGCCAAGGGCTGTTATCTGGACTAGTCCAAGTTCGGGGTCAAGAACATGAGGATCTCTTAGACACTGTGCTCTGAATAGACAGTACCAAACCAGTTAAAACACTAAAGGGTCACTTTTAATGAGCATCCATACCCAACAGTTATCTTTTCTTCTTGATTCTATCAGTTAGGGTTAGCTGTGAGGGTAAGGAGAATCAGGTGGCTGGAAGTACACTATTAAATGAGGGCACAATTTATAAAGTAGAAAAAAAAAAACAGTTCAGTGGCTTTTCCAGGCTCACCTCAGTTTCTACTTAGTCCCGCTAGTGTTATTGACCTAATACAAGAATCACTTGCACCTCTTTCCTGTTACTCCGCTCTTGCACCCTGGCTGTTTGTTGATCTTACAGACTTGTTTACTTCTGGCTGGACGGTGGACAGGGTGCTCTGTTGCAGCCATTAATTGGCCTCAACAACAATGCATTCCCATGTGACATGTGACTCAGCAGTGATGTGCTGCTTGGGGACATGTTACAGCTGAGACCAGTCATTGGCTGCAGTGCCACATGTGACCCCACAAGTAGCCCAGCTGGAGGTAAATAAGACTGGATCAGAAGATTGCCAAAAGCAGTCAGGGTGTGGGACCGAGAGGTAGGGAACTAGTGAGTATGATTTTCGTATTAGGTCAAACACCCTAGTGGGCTAAGTAAAAACAAAGGAGATCCTAGACTACACTTGGTAGTTGAATTAAATAGAGATTATGTATTATATATATGGACACCAGGGTTTGAAGGGAAGAATGGGGTGACACAGGGTAATGAAATTAATGATTGTCCATCCATCAGCACATTATATGTTCACTTCTGGCCTCATTCTTCAAAACTACATTTCACTGAACCCATCTCCAGAGACCAATGGCCTGATGGAGTACACCATGACACAACATCTCATCAGGGCCACCACCACTGCCATCCTCTGTACCGACTCCTCTGGGGCTCGCTACCCAAAGACAACACTTCCTTCAATTAGATTAGCTGAACAAATGGGGTGCAATTCTGCACACAAAGTGCCACTCAGGAGCATTATTTATTTTTGGGGGGCTCGGGCGGCATGGATCATTTATTCCAACCACTTGATTGGCTCTTAAGGATGGTAATGGATTCAATGACACTCACTATTTCAACATTCATAGGGTGGCATATAGTAAATCATCTACTGGAAATAATACACGCTTGGAAATTCCCTAATGCATTAATCACCCATAGCTGACTCTATGTCTGACATGACTGCCTTACGTATAAGTAAGCCATGTATGAAGACTGAATATAAAGCAGCATCCTCATAGCCTCACTTTATACTCAACTTGACCTTTAACATCTGGATGTAAAATCCATTTTACTTGACAAAGCAATCAATAGTTTCCATTTAGTTTATCATTTTATGGATTTCTGGAACATATAATAAGAAAAACAAAAGACCCTTGCAAGAACTGAACTGGGGAAGATAAGGGTTCATTTACACTTGCAGATGTTTGCATTTAGACAAGAGCCACTTGACAATGTAGCATGTCAATCTTAACTTGTGTGGCACTCATTGTGAGTGTGGACAATGGTCAATGTTATCTTTTGTTACTATATGGTTTTCATTTGTTGGCAGCACATCCCTTGCAATACCATCAGGGAGGCATCTGATTGGTTCCAAATATATCCTACAGCGGGACAATGACCCAAAATTTACAGTCATTAACCCCTTCAGGACCCTGCAATTTTTCACCTTAAGGACCAGGGCATTTTTAGCAAATATGAGATGTGTAACTTTATGTGGTGATAACTATAAAGCTTTTACTTATCCAGGCCATTCTGAGATTATTTTCTTGTCACATATTGCACTTTATGACAGTAGTAAATTTGAGTCAAAATATTTCATTTTTATTTATAAAAAAATAACCAATTTTCCAAAAATGTAGAAAAATTTGCAAATGTGCAAGTTTCAATTTCTCTACTTTTAAAATACATAGTAATACCCCCCAAAATAGTAATTATTTTACATTCTCCATATGTCTACTTCATGTTTGGATCATTTTGAAAATGACATTTTTTTGGGGACATTAGAAGGCTTAGAGGTTTAGAAGCAAATCTTAAAATGTTAAGAAAATTTACAAAACCCAATTTTTAAAGGATCAGTTCAGTTATGAAGTCACTTATTGGGGTTTACATATTAGAAAACATCCATAAATCACCCCATTTTAGAAACTACACCGCTCAAGCTATTCAAAAATGATTTTACATACTTTGTTAACCTTTTAGGTGTCCCACGAGAATTAAAGGAAAATTTCAAAATTTCACTTTTTTTTTAGCAGATTTTAAATTTGAATCCATTTTTACTGCAACACATCAAGGGTTAACAGCCAAACAAAAGTCACAATCTATTACTCTGATTCTGGAGTTTACAGAAACACCCCATATGG
This sequence comes from Rhinella marina, assembly GCA_900303285.1. Classification (NCBI taxonomy): domain Eukaryota; kingdom Metazoa; phylum Chordata; class Amphibia; order Anura; family Bufonidae; genus Rhinella; species Rhinella marina. Next base: position 18,145 of record ONZH01002988.1, read on the forward strand.
GCTCAAAAACTGATGTATGGGAGCACAGCAGGCTTCAGAGTGATAGGAACACCATATGGCTTTTGGAGAACAGATTTAGCTGGAATGGTAATTGGGAGCTATGTCGCATATGAAGACACCCTGAGGTGGCTCTACAGTGGAAACCCCCAAAAAGTGACCCCATTTTTGAAACTACACCCCTCATGGAATCTTTCAAGGTGTGTAGTGAGCACTTTGACCTCAAAGGTGTTTCCTAAAATTAGGAAACACTTGGCAGTTAAAATGAAAAATTGCCATTTTTTCACAAAAAAGTTGCTTTACACCCACATTTTTCACTTTCCCAAAGGGTAACGGGACAAAATTCACCTCACATTTTGTTCCCAATTTCCCCTTGAATACGGCAACACCCCATATGTGCTCAAAAACTGATGTATGGGCACACAGCAGGCTTCAGTGTGGAAGGGGCACCATACGGCTTTTGGAGAGCGGATTCAGCCAGAATGGTAATTGGGAGATATTTTGAATATGAGCTGGTGAAAAACCCCAAAAAGGGACCCCATTTTGGAAAGAGCACCCCCGTACAAACATTTTAAACGGTGGAAAGGGTACTTTTCAGCAAACAGGTGTCTCACAGAAAGCAGAAACACTTGTTAAAGGACTTCACAGAACACATTTGTGAAAATGAAAAATTACCAGAAGATCCCAATTTTTCACTTTCACAAGGGGTTAAAGAAGAAAATGCACCGCAGTATGTGTTCCCGATTGTTTCCCCATTCAGGAAACACCCCATATGTGCTTGTAGCCTGCTGTATGGGCGCACAGCAGGGCAGTAAAGGCAAACAGCAAAATATGGATTTTGCAGGCCTGAAATGGATTTTGAGTGGCATGTTGCATGTTTAAAAATTCCTGAGGTCTCCAGAAATTAAAACCCCCCGTACAAATATTTTAAGTTGTGGCAAGGGTACTGTTGACTGAACAGGTGTTTCACAGAAAGGAATATTTAGTGGTTGGTGAAAAGTGGATATGTAAGCTGTTCGGACTAAATCTGAGGTATAAGGTGGTAAAACTACAGGGTACATCAAGGATAAAATTAAATGAATACTCCATGGATGAGTGGTAGATTCTGAAACAATCCTGCATGCACAGGCCAGGTTTTTTTAGGGTAGGTTTTGCAGTGGTAAATGATTTCTTTCTTTAACCCCTTTTGGCACACACCCTGCGTCTTTTTTGGATCCTTCCCTTCCTTGCTGTCTGGGGGACTTGACCTCGAAAATGTTGCCCTGGTTTTTTCCGAATCGACTCATTTCGCTTCTAGGTCATTGTCTTACTGTAAATTGGAGTCTGGTAGAAAATGTCCAAACACCAATATTGCCGTTTAGCTTTTTTACAACGCCCATATGCAGCACGAGTCCCCAAAACGTCATCATCTCTGCTGCACTTACTGGGATCCAACCGAGAGGTCTAGTGTATGGCGATGTAGGGTTCTGATCAATGAGTAGTTGGGCGTATAAATTGGTTTAGGACACCTTTACATTTACAGAATCTTCAGAGAAGAAGATTTTGAAAAAATCTAGTTCAGTGAACCCCGCACAGTCTATTTGTATTCCGGAGCTGGCCTCAGAATCCAGAATTTGGGGCTGATAATCGTCAGGGGGTGGGGTCCATAAGGGTTCACTCTGGGGGGCTGTGTCCGCTGAGGCCCCTTCTAGTGGGTCCCTCATCAGCAGATCATGATGGTGATGCGGGGGGTAGAGGAGTAGAGGAAAGTGGCATCCTCTTCTCCCTCACTGGCAGACTCAGTATCAGAGGCAAGATACACGTATGCCTCTTCAGCTGAGTATACTCGTTGGGATGGATGGACCATATATATTTTATTGGGGTATGACGTGTGAAATGTGTAAACCTTTATTTAGTGTGAGGGGTATGTATTTTTGTGTTTTCACACGAGAAGGGGCTTGTAATAAATTTGAAATTAAATTTAGAAGAAAAAAAAAAGGAGAAAAAAAGTATTTTCTGTAAAAAAAAAAGTATTTTCTGCACAAAAAATGTGCAGTGCCAAATGAGCAGATGCGATCAGTAATGGACACAACTGATCGGTGCTCGGTGGTTGCAAAATGCATGTGCGCAGATGGTGCGTTCATGCAAAATGGGGACGGGAAGGGACAGGGACATGGATGGAGGGTGGTTTAGGGATCTGGAACAGCTGCAAATGAAAAAAAAAATCAGAGCAGCAATTTCAGATGTTCTTCTTCGTTCCATCTTTCTTCTTTCAGCAGGAAGAGCTCAAATTGTAGTGGTGGTGCACGACAAGTCCCAGCAAGCCAACAAGCAGAACAAAAAAGCATAGAACCTCTCTGCATGCAGTCACCAGCTAAAATGGCTGCATGCAGGGAGGTTCAGACCTTTCTTGTGCTGCTATAGCACTGCAAATTGGCTGGAGTTTTGTTCCAGCCCATAGCAGCGCTGGCAAGGGATGCCAAACACTGGTGTCCCCTGCCTGACCTCGGAGGAGACAGGTGCTGACTAGTTCAGCACCGGTCACCTCCCCCTGACACCCCCCAGCCAATCACAGCGCTGGGAGCTGCAGGGGGGCGGAAATACACCGGTAAGGGCAGCCATGGTGCCACGATTTCTGTCGATTTCAACCCAGCACCCTGCGAACCTCTCACCGTACATGTACGGCGCTAGTCCTTAAGTCTCGACCAGCTGCGCCGTACATGTAAGCTGCTGGTCCTTAAGTCCCGTCCAGCTGCGCCGTACATGTACACCCCCTGCAGCACTGAAAACCCTCTCCAAGATTACACTGGAGACTGGGCAATAAAGAAGAAAGAGAGTGTACTGTGCCAGTTAAGGCCATTGTTCCAGTCTGCCTGCCCAGAAATCCATGGGGTCAGGGAACAGGTTATGTGCCAGAGACATGCCAGAGTGTAGGTAGGCCTGAACCTGGGCACTGAGACGGGAGGTCTCAGCTTCCTGATTGGCCTCAGCCTGGCACGTGAAAAAACCTTTGTTGAGCAGACTGAAGTGGATGCTGTAGCTACTGCTGCTGCAGCTTTTGCTGCTTGTGGTGGCCAGAAGGGGGTGACTCTGGGGAGGGCGGAGAGGGGCCCCCCTTTCAGACACACTGGCGGCAGCTGTCTGCTCGCTGTAAACTGCGGAGAGCTGCATACACAGTGTTTCTGGTTATAACGTAATTTGGCCTCCCTTTCAGAGAGATGAAAATATTCCCCCATTTTGCATTGATAGCAAGGATCTAAAAGCATGGCTACCCAGTAATCATCAAACTGCTTTATATCAATAATATGCCTGTCTTGGTAGCATGCAATGCTGTCTGACTGCCACAAAGAGGACCAGGAAGAGAACAGACTTGTTCTGATTGAGAATGCTGGCTAGTTGTATTTTCCCAAAGAATCCAGAGATGCCGTCACATGTGCTCCAATAGAGCTCTGGTACCCATGACTGTGTTTAAACTTCCACGGCTTATTTTAATACTGCACATCTTGCACATGGTTGTTGTTTTGTGTGCCGGCCTTGTGAAGAAAAAAAGCCATACAGGAGTTACTTTTGCCGAGCTACAGTCAGCCAAGCTCAGCTTAGCTATGGCATATTTTAGGCCTAACCCACCAGATCCCAAAGCAGACATGGCCCTGGCTGTTCTTTGGGAAGTATGTTGCCTCTGTTCTTCTGCCACCATCCTTCTCCACTTATGTTTCCTCCTCAGCACCGCGATCCAGCTCTCAGGCCCTGTCCAGCACACAACTGTCAGACATATCAGACTGTGAGATATCATAATGGGCAACTTGGAACTCCTTCTCTGCTCTGAATTTGCCCGACTGGCACTGTCACTGCTTTCACCACCAATGCCGCGGCTATGAGTGCCACTGTTAGCACGACCATCAACACAGCTATGGATCGGGTCCCCACCTCCACCTGAACCTTCTCCTCAGGGCAGCCCAAATGGTGACTGCTCTCACACAAGTTTTTATCAGGGAGACTCTCCTCACTGTCTGCCATAGGGCATGTTGGGCTTCTCTTGCCACTTCCTAGCAAAAATAAAGACAAAGAAGACTACACTAAAAGCCTTCTCTAGGGCTGCAAGGAAGAGGAGAAGGAGGGACGCTGTGACTGTGACCGCTGTGTGCTCCACGGCACATTGTCAGACTCAGAAGTCACCTTCACGCCATCCTGCTCCGACAGAAGGGAGAAGTGAGCCAGCCAATCCACAGTCTCATTCTCTTTCTCTTCAGGGATAATGTTATATCTTTCCAAAGTCAGCAGGGACAACTGTGGCTTACTATTACTACTACTATTACTATTTTTGGCAGATTGCTGGTCGTGCTACTACCCACATTCTGGACCTTGGTCTTTTGTTTGAAACCAAATGTGGTTTCTGGAACTTAAAACTTAATACTATGTCCTTCCCTTTCCACAAACACACTGACGGCACGGTTACTGAGAGTAGACTTTGCAAATAATGCAATATTGGCACCACTAACAGATTTGGGCCTAATGTATTTTGGGAATTAAAATATGCAGATTCTCAAAAAAATGGGCTACGGTAAAACACAAATGGTTAACCTACCATGCAATTATTTCAAACCACCCCCAATCACCACACCAACACTTGAAGTGGATAGGGAGGCACCAACACAGATTACGGCCTAGTTTTAATGTTATTACTCAGAGATATAATTGCTCTCTAGCCTGTGTATTCTAAGACATATGTATGCTATTTCCTCAAGCTTAAAAAAAAATAAAAAATTTATGCGCTGTATTCCACGTTATCAATCAGAGATATAATTCTCTGCTATCTTGTGTATCGTAACACACGCGTATGCTATTTTCCCAAACCTCAACCCCCCCCCCCAAAAAAAAAAGAGATTTCTACTGTGTGGAGATGCACTGACACAGATTTCTGTCTAGTATTTCACTTTATTACTCAGAGATATAATCATCCGCTACCCTGTGTATTGTAAGACACACATATTCTATCTTCCCAAACTTCAACCAAAAAAAAAAAAAAGTAAACTATGTGGAGATGCACCGAAATGGATTTCTGTCTAGTATTTCACTTTATCACTCAATGTATTGTAAGACACATGCTTTTCTTGGCATGCTTTTCTTTTGTAGTATGCAAAACATGCACCAAAAGTGAAATAAAATTCCCTGTTGACTTTAAGCTTATATTTGGAATCCACATTTTTTGAAAAAACACTAAAAAAGTAACCTAAATATATTTTTTGCCCAAACATTATAACAATGGAGAACACTAAAGATGAGCAAATCTATTTGCCCTTCATAGATTCGTATCGAATATTACAAATTTTCCACTCCGAAGTGAATCCGGATTTTTTGAGATTCGCTCCGTTAGATTGTTTAAATTGTACTCTAATGCTACGTATAAGTTACTTTATATGCTGATGCGTACAAATTCAGTTAATTAGCGAACTTTTACTGTAAGTTCGTTATTCGTGCGGCAAAAAGCCCGGGAAGAAAGCGGTCACCTGACCTAGTGGGAAGGGCTAGCTCTGATTGGCTCATAGGCTCGGTAAGACTGTGACATCAGTTGTGCTGCGACTGCTGAGATGAGCAGGAGCACTGTCTGTGAAGTTCTGAGACTCAGAGAACTGTTTTGTTAAAATTGGGGTGTAATTGTTCTGGGAATCCATAATACTCATATCAGGGATACTGCAGGGCCAGTGCAGGGCAAGTGCAGGGCTAGTAATTAATCAGGCAGGGAGAGAGATAGGGAGAGAGAGACAGGGAGAGAGACAAAGACCAGCTGCAGGGCCACAGTCAAGTAAAAATGTCTGGCATGGAAAAGCAAAAGGGTTCCAGACAGACCTCGAGCTCCAAAAAAAATGAAAAGTTTGCACAGGGCAGCAGTGCCAAAGGACCTGTAGCTGGAGCTTCTACTTGTAGAATTCGTAATAGTTGGCCACTGTTCCACTAGGCTCAAATATTTTGTTACTCACCCTGTCGTATCGCTGCACGGATCTCAGTAAGCCGCTCTGGGCACTTAAACTTCAAATCAGATCATTTCCGCTGGGTCTGGCCCGGGGTCCGCACAGTGTCGAAACGATGGTGCAATCTCCTTTTTATGCTGGTTCGGGTGTCGGTGTGTGCCATCGTAATCCTGCCGGTCCATCAGCCGGATCATGTATTTAAGCTCTCTAGAGCGTATTACGCAATCGCTAGACAATAGTACGCTGAGGATTTGTACTCAATTTGTATGCTCATGTGTACGTGTTCACATAAGTTGCGTACCTTTAATAACTGTACGTTCGTTATTAGTGTGTGAATGTTCACAAAACACCATATAATAATGTATGATTTGTACGCAGCTTAGGCCAAATAGATTTGTATGAAGTACGAATCTTTTGAAAAATTCGACGATCATTCGGCAAAGCGAATTTTGGATGATTCGCTCATCTCTAGATAACACCCAGAAAACATATGGTGTGTATAAGTTCAAACGTTATATTTTTCAGTATATTCAGTCGGTAATATTTCTCCTTGTGAAGAGCGCCTAGTATGTGTAAGGAGACTTATAAGACTTTTTCAGGTTGAGCAGACACAGGTTTAGACTGGCCAGCAGAGTAGCACAGAGGGCCCAGGTTGTAAAGAGATAATGGGCCCCAAATGTCTAGCAGAATACAACCCCATTTGGAGATACCTTTTGAGAAAATCACTTACCAATTGGGGCAGGCCATTTCTTATTGGCTTATTCACAAATAACCTACTAGGCCAGTGGTTCTCAACTCCAGTCCTCGGGACCCACCTGCCAGTCAGGTTTTCAGGATTTCCTTAGTTTAGACCAGCTGATATAATTAGCGTCCATCCATCAGGACTTACCACAGGTATTCATTCTGTGGGATATTCCTAAATCCTGACTGGCAGGTGGGTCCCGAGGACTGGAGTTGAGAACCACTGTACTAGGCCATATTGAAATGAATCACTTGACATGGCTCCCCAACATATGGATATACTGTATAGCTTAAAGCCTAGTATCAAGTGTCCTCATGTCTTTGCTTTGCAGGACCAACAAAAAGGAATTCCTGGTTTGCGCTGACTCCTAAAGAATAAATCGGATGGATCCAAAGTAGTATCTTATATTTATTGCTGCTGAAATGTAATGTGTGTGTAACGTTGAAATGTAATGTGTTATCTATTTTTGATAACGGGATGTTTTTGTACCCCAAAACTTGTTACATTTCAACAGCAATCAATCTGAAACACCACTTTGGATTCATCTGATTTATTCTTTGAAGTCAGCACAACCCAAAAATTCATTTTCTTTGAAGACACAACTGAGCAAGGTGAGCACTCAAGCTTTTGAGAACCTCATACAGATGTACTGTCCTATGAGGCGCTTGTTTCCTGCTGTTTTGCTTTTGTAATCTCATTTATTGATTTAAGCATTGAATATACTCTAAATGTTAGTGGCTCTCTGGTTATATGTCAAATGTACGTGTACTAAGACTTTATTTAAGGGGAAAAAAATGAAAACCACAAGCTTGTTACTGGCAAGAGCTGTTCCTATCGAGAAGGTGAAAATGAATTGTGCAAAGGTTGTAATATTATTGATTCTCATTTCCTGAAAGGTGTTAGAAAATGAGCATTCTCTTTAGTAAAGAGAAAATGTAACGCTCAGCCATTTTCTATAAAGTGCAACAATTTCACGACAATAGGGCTGGTATGAATTCTGGGAATTGTATGGGTTTCTATAAGTATAGCAGGACTGTGCATCCTATTGTATATGGAAATAAGTTTGGGAGATGGACCTTTGAAAATATAAAAAATCTGCAACCAGTTAAGAGTGAACGGGGTGCCCAAATATATAGTGTCCTGTAGGATCTTTGGTACCTGAATGAATTTTTGTTTTATTTTAGCGTCCGTAAAAGATCTGTGAGCCTTTTCCATTAGTGACACATACCAACTCATACAAACTACTGTGATTTTCTAAGCTCTAATTAAGACATATTTTGAACATTCTACTTTATCTCTTTGTCATCTACCATCTTGGGCGTTGGCGTGCAACATGAGTGTTCAAAGGATAGTAAGAAACAAGAATGCAGACCACAACGGTAATTGAATAAATTCAAAGTAACTTTACTAGATTATGTAAAGACAGGAATAACAGCAAAATAATATATATATATATATATATTGAGCAAATTCTGCTCTACCAATGTGATGATGGGGTAAAATCATGGGTAAAAGGGTTTGTCTGGGTTGAGAGCTGAATTTCAGAATTTAACAGAATTTCACCCAGGCAGCCCCTGTGTTCATGCTCCGATGCTCTCCTTTGCTCTGTGCTGGATCGTGCAGGGCAAGGGACTGTACACTGCTAGGCAAAGGCTTCAGCTGTATATTCGGTGACATCACCGGCACTGATGGGCAGGCTTTAGTGCTACCCTAGCCGTTTATGTCACTGGCGCAATGCTGGGCGTAAGCCTCCGCCTAGCAGACCTTATGAAGAGACCGTTATGTCACCAGAACTCCATAAAATGCCTTTGCCCTGCGAGATTCAGTGCAGGGCAAAAAAAGCATCGGAGCATGAAATGCTTCAATGCCCATAACAGCTAAGGCACCTGGACTTTTCTGAGGTTGTCCATCCCTGCTCTGTTTAACAGCTGATACAAACTGCACTTAGGAAAGATGTACTTGAACAGTTCCACACAGTCTAGCTATCAATTAAAAAAAACTCAGTCCATTTAAGGGAAAGCCATTAATGGGGTGGTTTCCTCTCCACCCCTGCATCAAATGGATCAAATAAACAAACAAAAGTCCTTGAACTTTTGTCGGTCCAACACTGTATTTAAATAACACTTTCCAATGGTACCATAGAGGTCTTCTGCCAAAGCTAAATAAACTGGTAAACCCTGAGTCTAATTACCTGTATACTAAAATTAATATTAATAATACTTCAAAACAAACATACATATCATTTTTAGAAGTAATAGAGATCTTTGTCTTCATACTTCAATACATTAAACAATAGCAATGCATGGGCATCTTTTTCAATGTAAATGTAAAACCTTTTAAGCAATTATAATCTTAATAAAACACAACACCATTAATATATTTTTTATATTTATGACTCTTCTTAAGATACCCAAGGCTGTTGGTTGTTTACTAATGTGTTATATTGTGTATTCTGCACTTAATATCCTTTGGCATTTTGCAGAAGTACCCAACTTTTCTTGATGTTGAAATTAATAAACAGTTTTTTTCATGAAGGAACACAGGACTTCTCGTCTTTCCTGGGGTATCTTGTAACTAGGGCATGGGCTCAAGGGCTGTCTTTGTGTCTGTGACGTTCACCTTCTCCCTCTACATCCTCTAAGTCATCTAAGCCCACCCCTTCCGGTCAGACTGTGCGATCCTCCCTCTTTCAGTTAGTCTAGTCTCAACTGTTCATGAGGACAGATTTCTGATGTTAGCAAAACATTTAACATATAACATGTAACCACAAACATCAAAACAAACAGATCTGACAATCAGGGGCGGATTGGCAATGTACCCCACCGGGACACTTCCCGGTGGGCCGATGGCTTGAAGCATGTTGTGGGCCGGCATGACGTTTGAGTCGGGGTAATTACAGCAGGGCGGGCGGCGGCCGTCACTCTCACGACAATACACATTACAATCCACACTACAATACACATTACAGGCCGCAGTCAGCCCTGCTGCGGTCTCATTATCATACCATTGTCATGATAATGAGATCGTAGCAGGGCTGTCGGCCGCCGCAATGTGTATTGTAGTGTGGATTGTATGTGTATTGTCCTGAGAGCGACGGCCGCCGCCCACCCTGCTGTAAGCAGTGCTGCATTCCCTCTGATGTGCCGGCCCGCCCCTGTACCTCCTTCTGCCAGGTCCTTTAACACTGGACAGCAGGAGAGAGAGCACTACTCTGCCCTCCAGATGTCAAAGGACCTTTGGCTCCTCCCACTCCCAGCGACTGACGCTGTGTCATCATCCCTACCCCTCCTGCTCCAGGACAGAAGCCAGAAGAGGCTTCTGCAGGTCTGGACACTCAGGTAAGTTGTTTTTTTTTGTTTTTTTTTACAAGCCATTTGACAATGAGGAGGTGGTGGGGGTGGGCATTAAAGTGACCACTGTATATTACTGGGGCAGGGGGAACATTACTGGGGGCTCTATAGGCACATTACTGGGGGCAGGGGGCATTACTGGGGGCACTATAGGCACATTACTGGGGGCAGAGGGCATTACTGGGGGCACTATAAGGACTTTACTGGAGGCAGGGAGGGCAATACTGGTGGCTCTATAGCCACATTACTGGGGGCAGGGGGCATTACTGGGGGCACTATAAGGACTTTACTGGGGGCAGGGAGGGCAATACTGGTGGCTCTATAGGGACATTACTGGGGGCATTGGGCATTACTGGGGGCACTATAAGGACTTTACTGGGGGCAGGGAGGGCAATATTGGTGGCTCTATAGTGACATTACTGGGGGTGGGGTGCATTGCTGTGACCAGGGATATTACTGGGGGGTAGGGGGGTATTGGTGTGGCTGCTATAGGGACATTAATGGGGGCAGGGGGGAATTACTGGGGGTTCTCTAGTTACATTACTAGTGGGAGGGGGGCATTATTGTAACCATTATAGGGACATTACTGGGGGCACTATAGGGACATTACTGGGGCCAGGGGGAGCATTACTGGGGTTACTATTACTGAGGGCATTATTATTACTGGGGGAATTAAAGGCAGTTTGTTGTTGATGGGGGCAGGCATTATTGCCACTGGGGACACTATAGGGGGCATTATTATTTTTACAGTATATTGGGGTAGCAGCAGGGTGACAATGTTGGGGCACCATGGTGGGGATGATGATGGAAATTTGAGGACGCTAAGATGTCTGTGTGTAAAACTCTGCAGAGATGGAACACGGCTAGAAGATGTCATCATGTGTTGTCTGTTCCTAACGGAGAAGATGAGGAAAGAGAATATAAGAGGAGACGTCACCGGATGTGACAGGTAAGTGACGCTGCATTACCCTATATGTATGGTAACTCTGAAAGGCCATCAGAATACTGATGGTAGGGCTGTCTCTCTGCTGTTGCCTGTGTTTTAACTCTTCATCTCCTTTCTCTATATCTTAGAGAACAGTGGAGGAGGGGGACAGGACATAGCAGTTGGCACTGGGCACCACAGAGGGGCAGCTTTTAGAGAGGTTTTGGCCTCTTCTGGAGCAGTATATTGTGGTGCACTGAGCCAAATAAAAAATTGCAGCATGATATACTGCTCCCTCTATGGTATTTCTGGCCCCACCTACCCATGTTGGCCCCGCCTTCTCTCAATCTGGTCCCGCCCACAACAGTCAATGTCTGGGAAGTTAAAATCTCCCATTATGGCCACTGTATCAGCCTGTGCGGCCCACTCTGTTTTGTTATGCAGTTGCATTTCTATCTCCTCTGTGATGTTAGGGGCAGGTTCATACATAGAAATCATTGGGCCCCATAGCAGGAATCTGAATTGGGCCCCCTGGCCCATCCCACCCCCTAGCCCATCCCACTACCTGCCCTGGCTCCTCCCCTGCCACACTCCCATTTGCCAATATATAAAGAAATACAATGTATAAATAAACTAATGAAACCGTTAAGGATAAATCGTTTTTTTTCTTAACCAACTTTGTTGCAGTTAATAAAAAAATATACATATTTTCCAATAATCATTGAAAAGTACAGATGGCCCTGCAAAAAATGAGCCCTCATATAGCTCAATACACCTAACTACAAAAAAAGTTCAAGGGGTCAGAATATTGCTATGAAAAGAAAAAAAATGTAAAAGTTTTTTTTTTCAGTATTAAAACGCAAGAAATACTATACATATGTGGTATCGCTATAATCGTACTGACCTGGAAAATAAAAGTAACAGGTCAGTTTTGCCACATAGGAAATGGTGTAAAAATAAAACATAAAAATGTGGTGGAATGGTATATATTTTTTTTTAATTCCATCCCATTTGGAATTTTTTCCCCGCTTCCCACCACATTTTATGCAACCGTATATGGTGTCATTAGAAAGTGCATCTCGTCCTAGAAAAAACAAGCCTTCATACAGCTATGTGAATAGAAAAATTAAAAAGTTATGGCTTTGGGAGGGCTGGGAGTAAAAAACAAAAACCAAAAACTGGAAAATTTACCGGTCAATCAAGAGTTAAAGAAGTTAGAGTGTACCTAAAATTTTAAATAAAGTTTATTAACCCCTATTTTAAGTGCTTTAAAATGACATTTTCTAAGACTTTCTTTCTCTATGAGAAATAGGCGCTGAATTCAGGTGCCTATAGCGCTTTATAATCCATACTCTCATACACCGCTGATATGCCAGTACTGTATGGGAGTAAGGATCTCACTGTGTGTACAGCACACATCACTTTTCCTGCCAGTCTGCTTTGGTAAAGTCAGGCATAGATGGGCTATGTCAAGCTTTAGCAGAGTTGGCACAGGGCGCCATATGTATGCGAGCACAGCTGAGCGAGTGCAAGGCAGGGGCCAACATAGACATCGCTCCTCCTGCTTGTACCCACTGTGCTAAAGCCTGACATAGCCCATCCCTCCACATCTGAACTCTTTTTGCTGTTGATGCTTAGTGTGCCCCAGCCCCCCTCTAATCCCACAGTTCATGGTTACACTATCCTCTATATGCGCATCAACAGCAAGCAGAGTTCATGGGTTGGGGGAAGGCTGGAGCCTTCCCCCTAAGGATGGCGATACAGATGAATATAGAAATGAGCGCTTCCACAATGGAAGCGCTCATCTCTACCCTGCCCTGCCGCCGGTAAGAAAAGGCCCCCCTCCGGCCCTGGGCCCCTGTGCGACCGAACCGGCTGTACAGGCGGTATGTCCTACCCTGGTCTTATATCACTGCTATTATTCAGTAAATCATCTATTGACCTTGCCATTGTTTAAGTCTATTCACTCATGTATCCCTGATTCCACAGTGAAACAGCCATGAAACATAACAGCAACCAGTATGCATCAGATGTTTTTAAACGGTAGTTGGAACACCATTATCCATTATTCCATCCATGGTTCTCAAGGTTAGTGTTAAGGAACCAAATTTAAACATAGAATATGTCAGCATGAAAGCGTAAGACATGTTCTGTTGGGTTCAACCTCAGTTCATTGTGTTATGTATGGAAGTATTATTCTGTTTACTATAAATGGGCTCTACTTTTAGTATCATTCTATCCGTGAGCATGAAAGTGCATCAGCTAAATGGACAACAAGGCAGAGAGCATGCTAATAGGTGAAGTTGCTGAAAGAGAACATTCTTCAAGATCTGCATTTTTGCTGGCAGGTTACAAGCACTGTAGTACCATCACCATACCTCTTTTATGATCTGTAATCACTGCCTGTCCCTTCTGAAACTTCCTATCCTTTTTTTCGTAAGGACATACATACCATAGAGATAAATCATATGGCTATGGAGCCTGTAGTGAGAGACAGTCCAGTCATGCTTGGTTCCAACTTCTTTGATGCTGTTGCTTTAAAATTCCACTTCCTTCCTTAATTCCTTTCTTCCTTTCCTTTCCTTCCCGCTCCAAAAATATTACTATTAAAAAGGTCTCTTTTGCAAGTTAGCTATGGAACTACAGACATTTAATTCCTTCAGTTGTGACCATGGCATGTGAAGCAGCTTTCCTTCGCAAAGATCGAGAAAGCTGTTCGTTGGTGGTGATAGGCTACAGCCTGTACAAGGCTAACCAGGTCTATCACATGCATACTCCAATATAACCCTCCAGATGGAAATACTGCATTGAAATATAATGACACTAAAAAACTTAATTAAAAATTCACACACACAAAATAGTATCACTGAAAACGTCAGATCGCCTTGCAAAAATTGAGCCCCACTCACCTCTATAGATGGAAATATCAAAAAGTTATGGGGTCAGAATATGGTGATGCAAAGAAAAAAATATAAAAAGGTATTTTTTTCCAATATTAAAACAAAATAAAAAACATGAGGGGAGGGATTTATCAAACTGGAGTAAAGTAGAACTGGCTTAGTTGCCCATAGCAACCAATCAGTTTACACCTTTCATTTTTCACAGATCCTTTTGAAAATGAAAGGTGGAATCTGATTAGTTGCTGTGGGCAACTAAACAGTTTCCACTTTTTGTTTTCATACCTCTATTGTATTGATATCGGTGTATATTCCTCCACCGTATAATAGTGAGGTAATGAGGGAAGTAATGTATTTTCTGGAACTTTGTCCTCCAAGCCCAATCCTCATGATAGGTGACATTAATGTATGCCCTACCCGACACTTAGACTGGGAGGAAGGGATCCAACTCGGGCGCTAGGGGATGCGGTGTTTGCTAAGCTATTAACGGAATTAAGTATGATAGATATTTGGCGGGTGAGGAACCCTGATAAATGTCAGTTTTTGTGTTTCTATTCTACACATCACACCCTTTCTAGAATTGACATGATTGTGGAATCCTCTGATGTATTGTCCTTGGTCTCAGACATCACTTATTTACTGAGGAGTTTATCAGATAATTCTCCCATTCACGTGTCACTTAAATTGGGGACCAGAAACCTATTTGGTGTTGGTACATGGAAACTTAACCCTTTCTGGCTGCAGCTGGTGGACGGGGGGGGGGGTCGATTAAGGGTGATATTGAAGATTTCTTTACTACAACGAGGGGTCGGCATCTAGGGGGGTTGTATGGGATACCTGTAAGGCATATTCAAGGGGCCTTTTTATTCCACGTATTAGTAGACATAAAACCCTTCAGGCACCAGTGGTGGAGACGGAAGCGAGGTTTGTTACATCGCCCTCTCATGATACGGAAACATCTTGGTTAGAGGTGCAAACAGCGTTAAGAGAATCCCTACTACATTCTGTGGATAATAAACGCTTCTTTCTTAAACAAAAATATTTTGAGGCGGGAGAGAGTTCGGGCAAACTATTAGTGAGAATTGTGTGGGCACAGGAGGGAGCTTCCAGGGTAGTGGCCATCTGAAACTCTGCTGGAAATCTGGTCTCTGAAGACGCTGATATTTTGGCAGTTTTTCATTCTTACTATAGAAACCTGTATAAATCAAAACTGGAGGTGGGCAGGGAAGATATTACTAATTATCTTGCAAACATATCAGTCCCTAAGCTTACGAAAGATAATGCAGATTATCTAGACCAACCCATCAAATTGGAAGAACTAGAGGTTGCATTGCGTTCCTTCCCTAATGAAAAAGCCCCTGGAGTAGATGGCCTACCCGCTGAATTTTTTAAAAAAAAAAGTGCTGCCTTACTGCCTCGCCTACTGGAGGTATATTTGGAAGCCTTTCAAAAGGGAAGTTTACCCAACTCAATGAGAGAAGCAATAGTAATAGTTCTCCCAAAACCTGGGAAGGACCCGTCCCGTACTGATTCATATCGGCCTATCTCTCTCCTGACATCTGATATAAAAATTTTAGCCAAAGTCTTGGCAAACAGACTGCAGTCAGTAATTACTACCATTATTCATGACGACCAAGCTTGCTTTATGCCAGAGAAGTCAACTTCAGTCAATCCCAGACGACTTTTTCTCAATATACAGAGGAGATCAGAGTCAGTGGGGGCATAGGGCAATATTATCGTTGGATGCAGCTAAAGCATTTGATAGTATTGAGTGGCCGTATCTGTGGGAAGTGTTAAAACTTATGGGATTTGGTAGCGCTTTTATTATCTGGGTTCAACTACTCTATCATCAACCTAGGGAGCATATCAGAGCCAATGGCTCTACATCGGAACCCTTTAAATTAGAAAGGGGTACCAGACAGGGCTGCCCCCTTTCTCCTCTTCTTTTCGCCATAGCAATCGAACCACTTGCATGCCTAATACGGTCGACACGGCAGATAATTGGATTTCCTCTGGGATGTAAGGAAGAACGGATTTCATTGTATGCTGATTATATGTTAATTTATCTAGGAGATATAGACACATCACTTAATCCCGTCATGTCTTTAATACAGGACTTTGGAGACAAATCGGGCCTTCGTATTAACTGGGATAAATCGATATTGTTCCCGCTGGACCCGCCCCCCCCTGGTCTTTCCATCTCGTCCACCCAGCTGCAGGTCTCCGACAATTTTAAATACCTTGGGATTAATATATCGTCTGACATTAATAGATACGTGAAAAATAATATTGAGCCACTCTTGCAGTCACTGTCAGACAAGATTTATATATGGTGCAAACTACCCCTAACCATAATTGGCAGAATCTACTCAAAATGATAATCATGTCAAAACTCTTATATGTCCTACATAACTCTCCTATATGGATACCGCAGATATTCTTTAAAATAAATGCCCTATTTAGGACTTTAATTTGGAGAAAAAAATCTGCTAGAATCAAACTGGAGACTTTGAAGAGGGTGAAGGAGGAGGGAGGTTTATCTGTTCCTAATACATTTTTGTATTTTATTGCCTCACAGATGCAACATTTGGGGGGATGGGGTACTAATCTTGGGGGAGGCGGTGCGGCAGCTCTATTGGTGGCTCATACGACAAAATGTATATCTCCTATTGCGGTTTTAGAACGTAGTAGTCGTTCGGTCAACATGGCGGAACTACCTACTATAAATCTCATTAGCAAAGTATGGCAAAAATGTCGGATGTTATTATCTATACAAGGTTTTACACAAGTTACACCACTTTGGAATAATCCTCAGCTTCCTGAAATATTCTGTTTAGAGGGATTCTCCCCATGGGAAATAAAAGGTGTGATTTTTTTCTGTCAGTTACAGAAGGAGGGAGAACTTAAATCATTTGGACAGGTTAGAGAGGAGTTCTCTCTTCCCCGCACCGCTTTTTACCAATTCCTTCAGTTACGACATGCATACCAGACGCAGAATAAATGTACATCATTGAACTGCACCAGGGTATAAATACTTGGGTTTGTTATGTTCATTTTCTATATGTGCATAGATGTAGTTGTCTTCATGCAGTCTATGTATAACTATATTCTGTAACCACTTTTTTATCATGTTTATAGAAAAGAAGACACTCACGCTTTGTAAGTTTTGGAAAAACTTTAATAAAAAATTATCTGATTGAAAAAAAAACAGTTTCCACTTTAAACCAATTTGATTAATCACCCACTATATTGGGTATTTCTATAATCATACTGACCCAGAGAATGAAGGAAACAGGTCAGTTTTATCACATAGGGAACACTATAAAAACAAAATCCCAAAACGAAGTTGTGTTTTATTTTCCAGTTTTTACTCCATTTGCTTTTTTTTTACATCTTTCTGCTATATTGTCTGCAATATTAAAAGGTTCCATTAGCAACTTGTCCAGTAAAAAAAACAAGGTCATATGTCTATGTGAACAGAAAAAATAAAAATAAAAAAGTTAAATCACCATGTCCTTTAAATAGATTGGTTCCATGTTTGTACTATGACAATACCCCATGTGCTAGAAGGGTTAAAATAAAGAGAAATGGAGAAATCAAAAGAAATACATTTACCATTAGGGTGCATACATATGGCTGCATTCATTCAGTAAATGCTCTGAATTGTATTGAACCACAAAGTGGAAGTCTTTGGGAACCATGCAGTACCTCAGTTTTCATATGCAGTGTTACCTTGTCTGCTTACTACATCGAGTTCACACTACACTAGTGGCCACATTGTGTCGTCCACTCCTGTGATAGTTCCTGTCTTCATCCATGGCATTGCTGGATCAAGCAGCAAATTCTCATCTCTCCACTTGTTGGCATTGGGTTGCAACAGCTGCCCGAGGAAAATGCCAGGTCCCTTTATACTTTTGGGACTCTAGCTTATACATCTCATCTAAGATCTATGTTCTCATAGATCTAAGTATTCATGTCTCATATATAAGAACTCATTTGCCTTTCTATGGCTATTACTGACTGTGTTCCTTGCTACTGGTCCTGACTTAGGACTTGTTCCCAGACTGCCTGGTTCCATCTAATCCTCTGGATCCTTTGGATTCTGTTGAACTGAATGCAGCTCAGCTGTATTCACTTAAAAGGAGTCATGGACAAGTATTGGGCTTCTTCCACATTCGCATCATTGTGGGACAAACAATTATAATCTAATCTAATGATCAGAGGTGCTCAATATGCTCCTCTTCCAAATGATCTAATCATAAGCCCACTTACAGAAAACTGAGGCCTAGTTAAGAATTACTGATGTAAAGTCCATGTTTGCATGTTCTTATAAACTTTTCTTAGGTTAATTTCACACTAGCGTTAGTGAGATCTGGCAGGCTGTCCCGGTAAATATGTCAAGAATCAGCCAGATTAAAACCACTGCATGGTCCGGTCCCAATTATAGTTAAGGGGGCCAGATGGTACTCATGTGGTTTCCAGTCATGCTGGATCAAGAAAGACCTGGCAGGCTGTGTGAAACTAACCTAAGAAAAGTTTATAAGAACGTTTCCACCAGTCCCCATTATAGTTAATTGGGCAAGCCTGGATCCAGAGTTAACTTTGTAACGTCAAGTGAATTCGAAAGATTTGCGAATGAATAAGCTTATGCAGACTATGTGAATAAATATATTTAATAAGTGATTAAATATACGATAACACAAACAAATCACATACAGAATAATAAAAAGTAAATACATCACTAGCCTAAATGGAGTGGAGACTCTACGTCGATCATGCTATAACCCATGGCTGTCTACCCCTGTTATAACACATGACCAACACCCCACGGTGTACAAAAGAAATAGGGCAAGTCATACTCACATCCTATGTCGATGGAGGCCTGGTGGAGTCTCCTGAGACAAGGTGGGTAGCAGAGTTTTAACCTGTTAGCCCCTCCTCCAGTCTGCATCACGCATGTCTCTGAGATCACTCAGGAATGTGGTGTTATCAGCACAATTGGGGGATGGGTTTCTCTCTCTAACCCACTTCATTACAAAGAAAACTTATAAACTATTATACAAAGTATTAAACAGAATTAAAGGGGAGAACAAATTAGTTACTTAAAAATACCTTTACAATACAACCTGGCAGCCTGTTCCCTGCCGGAACAGCCTGCTGAATCACACTAAAGCTGTTGTGAAACTAGCCTTAGCCAATATTGCACACAGAAAAAGTTTTTCTTAATACCAGATACAAGGGTCATATTTACAACCCTTGGAAGCATCATACAATAAACAAGAAGCTCTTCAGAAAAGTTGGTTTAAAGGTCATTACCGCCAAACTTGTCTCTTAATTATAAACAGAATAAATATTACCAACTAGTCTCTTGCAGGACATGCAATATGATCTGAAATGGTTATTTAACGTGTCCTTGGTTAACCTGCTGGGAGGGGAAATATGTTTCCACAAATCTAGCTGTGGTCAAATTGGGCTAAAGTATCGTAAATGTGAAGTTTACTCACCTTGTTGATTTTCATTCTCCATTTCTTAAGATGGCTTATGGAGAATATCTGAAATGTAATTTTAATGGACACTATCTTCCTTAAGATTAAGAATGCTCAAATAACTTGACTAAAGTCATAGAAAATATTTTTTTTTGTATTGGAGTTATTCTGACCAGCAGAAATGATTGACCTGTAATAGACATAAAGCCCTTCCATTTAGGTAAAGGGGTTCCTAAATATGGTAACAGGTTACAATCAGAATATGTCCTATTTCACTTTATTTCCTGTGCAGGCATAGATATAACTTCATAGACCATAGTACAGTGCATTTGGAAATTCTTAAGACCTTTCACTTTTTCACATATTTTTTATGTTGCAGCCTTGTACTAAAATGAAAATAAAAAGTTTTCTCCATCTTTCTGCACTCAATACTCCATAATGACTTCATAATAAAAGTAAAATGTCAGAAATGTTTGCTAATTTATTGAAAAGGAAAAAATATAATATTGACTGTAAAAGGGAATATTAATTATTGGTATTTTGGGATGTACCAATAATTAATATTCATAAATAGGCGTAACCCGCTTCCGCTAGTTCTGCCTATTTATATCTATGTAAACACCTACTGCCTTTCACACGACCTAAAGGGGACTCAAAATACACGTTACAAAACAATAAACACTGCACACTGTATTATAAATAATAACAATATTTATTATTTATTAACAATACAGTACAATAAAACCCTAGCTACACTACACAATCCCGTTAACTCCAACCACGTTACTAACTACACAATACACACACACACACTTATAGGTAGCCGCCCTCCCCAGCCTATCTATATTACTATCCCTAGGGAGCAAAAAGGGTTAAATTACAGTACAATAAGCAACAGGGGATAACAAGGGGTTTTGGCAGGGAAGGGGTTAATTCAAGGGAATGGTTGGACAAGGGCACAGCAAGGCAGGGGTAAAATGGTAGGGCAAGGGTACAGCAAGGCAGGGGTTAAATGGTCAGGGGTATCAGGGCTATGGTTGCTAGCAGGGAATGCAGGGCAGGGATATGGTTGCAGGGGTTACAGGGCAGGGTACCAGGGGTTAATGCAGGGCAGGGTTTTAGCAGGGGTTGTTGGTGGCAGAGCAGCTGGGGTACATACAGGGCAGCACCAGGGGTTAATGGCAGGGCAGGAGAAAGAAGGGGTTAAATAGTAGGGATTTAGCAGGGGTTGTTGGTAGGGCAGCAGGGGTTAATACAGGGCACAGGGATTTGGCAGGGGTTAAAACATTGGTGGTTCAGGGAGTCTGGAGCAGGGGATACGGTTACTCAGCCTTCCAGGGGTTAATGCTCGTTTCCAGGGGTGCTCCGCTCGTTGTCTTCTGGGGAAGATTCTCGCTTGGTGAGTTGCTCGTTGTCCCAGGGATGATTCTCGCTTGCTACAGGGGGGCTGCACGGCTCAACTTGAAGAGCGCAGCGCGATCGGGTTATTTAAACCCGGTCGCTCTTGCTCCCGCGCTGCCGGCGAGCGAGCGCGCCGGCAGCATGTGCACGAGTGCGGGCGCGGTGCTATGACGTCACCGCGCCGGCCCGCGCTGTTTCCCGGGCGGAGGATCTCTTTGATCCTCCGCCTGGGGAGCGCTTTGTATCTCCGGCGCTTGTAATTACAAGCGCCAGAGGTACGCGCCATGCAGAGAGAGGGAAACCTATTGTTTCCCTGTTCTGTTAATTGCCCCCAGCAGCGCTGAGGGTAATTAACAGAAGGGACAGAAGATCATATCGATCTTCTGTCCCTTTGAAGTACCTGGGACTGGACTAATTAGTCCAGTCCCATGTCTCCAGCTATCCCCAGCAGAGGCCTTTGTCCATCTGCTGGGGGCTATGGGGGGGGGGCACCCTGGTTGTTACATGTATATAGATACATGTACATAACTGGGGATCATGTACATGCATCTATATACTTCTGGAGGATATTAGGGGTATATATGGATAAAGGGGGCATAAACAGGGGGAAATATAGAACCAGGGGACATTATATAAAGGGGGCATTATTATATAAAAAGGGGGCATACATATATATGGGGCATAAACAGGGGGACATTATATAAAGGGACAATTATATAAATATATATGGACATAGGTGCATGTTAATGGGGGCACATGCACACATATCTATATATATACAAATACAGTTAGAGCACCTGGTGGATATCTACATCCACCAGGGCTTTAGGCCTATGTAGCCATGGGGCCACAGGTCCTCAATTTGGGGCCACCCATATATGCATATACATATATGCATATATTGTAGGCGGCACCCACACTTCCTTCTACATTGACATACCGTATTTTTCGCTTTATAAGACACACTTTTTTCCCCCCGTGCATCTTATAAAGCGAATACTAGTGAGCGCTTCCATTATGGAAGCACTCACTTGTATGCATTAGGTGCTGGGAACAGGGTAGAAGTGCTGCAAGCTCACTCTCCCTAGTCTTCTTGGTAGGGCCGGCGCTGCACTGTCCTGACCCCGTACAGCATTAGGACATAGGGCGCGCACCATGACCTGACCCTGCACACAGTCAGGTGACATTGCAGCACCGGCTGGAGAAGCCAGGGGAGTGCGACTTCTGCCAGAGGTTGAGCAGAGCTGCGGTGCAGGACAGGTAAGAGACGCGTTTTATTTTATTCTGATGGGGGTTTAAAAGGGCTGATGGGGGGTCTGAAAGGGCTGATCTGAGTTCTGATGGGGGTCTGAAAGGGCTGATCTGAGGTCTGATGGGGGTCTGCAAGGGCTGATGGGGGTCTGAGAGGGCTGATCTGAGTTCTGATGGGGTCTGAAGGGGCTGATGGGGGTCTGAAAGGGCTGATCTGAGGTCTGATTGGGGGCTGAAAGGGCTGATCTGAGGTGTGATGTGGGTCTAAAAGGGCTGATCTGAGGTCTGATGGGTTGCCTGAGAGGGATCATCTGAGGTCTGATAGGGGTCTGAAAGGGCTGATCTGAGGTCTGATGGGGGTCTGACATGAAGGGCTGATGGGGTTCTGACATGGAGGACTGATATGGGGGGTCTGATGTGATGTCCTGATATTTATGGGAGGTCTGATATGAGGATCTGAAATGAGGTCTGATGAAAAATATTTTTTTCTTATTTTCCTACTCTAAAATCTGGGGTGCGTCTTATCATAGGGTGCGTCTTATAAAGTGAAAAATACGGTAAGTAATAATATTCTTAAATCAGGTCTTAGTTGAAGCACCTTTGGCAGCGATTCTGCCATTCTTTGCAGATCCTCTCAAGCTCTGTCAGGTTGGATGGGGATTGTCACTGGGCAGCCATTTTCAGTTCTCTCCAGAGATGTTTGATTAGGATCAAGTCGGCGCTCTGGCTGGTCCACTCAAGGACATTTACAGAGTTGTCTCTAAAGGGCCCTTTACACAGGCTAAGAATCCTGCAGATAATTGCTAACAAGCATTCAGCAATCCATTCAGCAGTTAATTGATCCGTTCATTCAGCAATCCGTTCAGCAGTTAATTGATCCATTCATTTAGAAATCCATTCAGCAGTTAATTGATCCGTTCATTCAGCAATCCGTTCAGCAGTTAATTGATCTGTTCATTCAGCAATTCATTCAGCAGTTAATTGATCTGTTCATTCAGCAATTCATTTAGCAGTTAATTGATCCGTTTATTCAGCAATTCATTCAGCAGTTAATTGATCCATTCATTTAGCAATTCATTCAGCAGTTAATTAATTCGTTCATTTAGAAATCCATTCAGCAGATAATTGATCCGTTCATTTAGAAATCCATTCAGCAGTTAATTGATTCGTTCATTCAGCAATCCATTCAGCAGTTAATTGATCCATTCATTCAGCAATCCATTCAGCCGTTCATTTATCAGTCACATTATACTATATCTACTTCTGTACGGATCGCTGTATAAAAGAGTTACAATATAACATGGCACGTCAGCTATACACAGCAGAGGAGGCATTTGCTCTGTTATATTCTGACAGTGAGGAGAGTGTAGTGTCAGATGGGGACGAGGATTTTGAGGGTTTCGATCCCTGTGAAAGTTCAGAAAGCAGCTGCCATTCTGGACCATCCTCAGAAAGGATCAATCAAAGGGATTCAGAGGGGGCTTTTGGAGAAACCTCTCCAATTCAGAGTATAATCGCAACAAGCAACTTGCCTAGCACCAGTGAAGGAGCTCAGTTCAGAACTCTTTTTCATGTAGCTTTCTCAAGATGGGAAGCTGCAAATTCTGCAACCCTATTTGTCCCTGACTTTACTGCCATCCCAGGTATAAATGTAGAGGTTGAAAATTTAGCACCTGTTGATTTTTTTAATTTGTTCATCAAAGATGATTTATTAGAGCACATTGTTACACAGACAAATTTGTATGCATCCCAGTTTATCACAAAAAATCCATGCTCCTATTATGCAAGACCAAACATATGGCACCCAACAAACATTCAGGAGATAAAAAAATTTCTAGGTCTTACATTTGCCATAGGACTTGTTAAAAAAACAAGTATACGATCTTACTGGTCCACGCGCCCTGTTCTAACTACCCCTGCTTTTTCTGCCATCCTTCCAAGAACACGGTATGCTAATGAGATTTTGGCATTTCAATGATAACAACCAGTGCCCCCCAAAAATGCACCTGAATTTGACAGGCTTTACAAAATTAGACCCATCATCACAGAGCTGTCAAAATTATTTTTAGAGCTTTATACCCACACCCAAAACATGTCTATTGACGAGTCCCTTGTATAATTTAAAGGGAGACTGCACATAAAACAGTATATTCCATCCAAAAGGACAAGGTTTGGAATTAAACTCTATAAAATGTGCGAAAGTTCAACAGGGTATACGTCATCGTTCCTCATTTATGAAGGAAAGAACAGCAAATTAAACCCACCAGGATGCCCTCCCTATCTAGGGACAAATGGAAAAAATAGTTTGGGATCTGTTTAACCCATTACTCCAAAAAGGCTACATTCTGTATGTAGATAATTATTATACAAACATACCGCTTTTCAGAAATTTGCTTGAAAAAAACACAGGGGCTTGTGGGACCATTCGCAAGAATCGGCAAGGGTTTTTCACAGTCACTGGTGACTGCCAAGTTTAAAAAGGGGGAGTCTGGTGGGGTTCGCAGTGGAGAGCTACTTGCCCTTAAGTACAAGGACAAAAGAGATATATTTATCCTTAGCTCAATCCACACAGATGCCATAACAGCTGTTGTGGAACTAGGTTCCACCACCTCAAAACAAAAGCCTGTGTCAATCATTGACTACAATAAGTATATGGGGGGAGTGGACCTTTTGGACCAAGTTTTATAGCCATACCAAGTATCAAGAAAATCCTATACTCGGTATAAGAAATTAGTAATGTATTTGTTTCATGTGGCCACATATAATTCTTTTATTTTATACAAGAAAACAAGCAATTCAGGGACATTTGGGTCATTGAGGGTCTCCTTTTCACAAATTTTGGGCCAACTCTCCCTATAGAATCTGAAGATGTAAAAAGGCTGACAGACAGGGTTGCCAACCGTCCGTAGATTCACGGACAGTCCGTGAAATGAGGGCATTTTCTTCTGCCGTCCGTAGCGTCCGGCAGAAAAAAATCCTGTCCGTGAATCTTCTCCAGTATTCACGGCGCATTCGCCGTGAATACTGTGGATCTATGCAGGCTCAGTCCTATCATGTACATTAGGTTGCAGGCCAGCCTGCAGCCTAATGTTACAGGCACAGTACCTCTGTCTCGGCTCACGGCATGTCGCTTGATGGCATCATCACGTCTGTGCGTTCGTGATGACGTCATCGCGCACCGCGGCCTGCCTGCGCCGGGACAGAGTCAAGAAGAGAGGCTGGGGCTACAGC